>JARFXV010000589.1:1340000-1562500 GCA_031761425.1 Cosmopolites sordidus
GGCGATATTGACCTTCGTTATGATTGTGAGATCACATACGTTCGGTTTTTTTCGGGAACTGTCGGGGCGTCATCGGCACTAGAATTAAAAATTTATTTTCAATTTGATATAACTTTATAATTATAAGGAAAAAAATTAAAATAAAAATAGCTTTGTTATACAACTTATATATCATCTTTCCATTTATGACAAAAAAATTTTGTTCAAAAGCCCAATTTAAAAAAAAATGTTTTCATAAATAAGCCCCAAACTACATAGCAACTTAGGAGCAACATGTGTTCTGAAATCGCTGCGTTAACAGCAAATATGTTGACAAAAGTTACGGAAAATGAATTAAAAAAGGCCCAAAGCTAATGACTCACATCTAACTTGCTAAAAATTAATTATCACAAAATATAAGGACGAAACAAACATATTACAAAAAAAATGATCTGTCTTTGTTTCTTTAAAAAGTTATAAATAACTAAAATGGTAGCGTTACTCTTGGCTTTAAATATTCGATTTTAAATCGACAGTTTTTAATTCGATTTCTCATTTCCAGAACATCATGGAAATTAAAAAAAGGAACCTTATCAAATTTGTTTTAGGTCCCCTTTGATGACTCAGACGATTTTTATAAGATAATATTATCAAAATAAACTATTTTACCCAAGTATATCGCGCAATGTAATCATTATCCTCGCCAGCATGAAATTATGTACTGTGTATCACTGTTTCGGAGTTTCCGCAAGTTTGTTCATTCACGAGATTCCGTTTACAGAAAGGACCGACCGATATCACCAACTGACCTGAACGGTACATCTGATGGCGAGTACAGACATGGTACAGCTCAAAGAAGCGTTTCTGCCACTGGTTATTTGGAACGAAATGGTTCTTCATCACCGACCGTCTATTATGGCCACTCCAGACGGGGATCGATCGCTTCCAGCTCCAACGAGCAATCCCCTCACGAAGTATCAGCGGCTCACGTAAAAACCGTTCGAGATACCAGCAAATTTTGGTATAAACCTACCATTACAAGAGAAGAAGGTATGTATAAAATTTAATATTACTAAGATATAACAAAAGTACTTGCGTTTGTTTCTTTGTTTACAAATAAAGCATTATACTTCACTCCCCCAATTCCAACTTTTTGCTCCAACGAATTATCATTCCTTCTTCGGTATTAAAGTAATTCCACTGGGAAATATTCAGTCTACCATTTTTAACGAAACCGTTAAAATGAGTGAAATAAGTCGCGAACGAACTTTATTCGTTTCGTAACGTGTTTAACATAAGTATAATTAAGCAACTGTCCGCTAGATGTTTCTTATGGAGTTTTGATATAAATTCGTTGGAATTTATTGATATTAAGTTCCCCTTATCCCCAGAGCCCCACTTATCAAAAATCAAACAAATACTCACAAGTCTGTTTCAGTTCTAATTTTGACACAAACTTCACATTAGTTACACTATGTAAACTTTTAGTAAGAATATCAGCAATCATGTCATTGGTAGGCAAATACTTTATGATTATAATGTTTGATTATACACCATCCCTTACAAAGTGATGAGCGTTCATGAAAAATGTTATTAACAGACAATTTTTGAGCAGCTTGGCTATAATTAAATATTGTTACGCAATCCAACTTTCCTCAGAAATCAAATTTCCCACATTCATGGCTTCTTTAGCAGCCTCGCTTAGAGTCATATATTCAGCCTATGTGCTAGACAGAGCCACAGTATTTTTCTTACAGCTTTTCTATGATATGCGACCACCACAAAATATAAAAACATAACCAGTGTAAGATCTACGATCGTTTTTATCAAATCCCCTACCTGCATCTACATACTCTTGCAAATCTAAAGCATCCCTTGTAAACGTCTTACAATGACTTTTAGTACCCTGCAAGTATCGTAGCACTCTCTTAGCACATTTCCAACAATTTGCATTACTACAGTTATTGTATTGGCTCAAGAAACTTGTCGTGTTAATACAGCTAAATACATTAAGCTACAAATACAAAAATACAAAAATAACCTTTGATATAACGAATTCTCCTCTTTCTCACTTGAATTACATTCATCATAATTAAACTTCTCCATAGGAGTATTTATCGGCTTACATTCACTCATATTAAATCTTTTAAAAACTTGATTTATGTAATTTTCTTGATTCAATGATATACAATTATCTGTTTTACATATTCTCATTCCCAAGAAATGTTTAACTTTCCTTAACTCTTTGATTTTGAACACAGATCTTAATTTATCTTTAACAATTTTAGTACTTTCTACATTGTTAGAAAAAAATAAAAAATCATCTACATATAAAGCTACAACCATCAAGGACTTGTCAACCTTCTTTGTATATAGGCATGGTGAATGGCATGGTAAATGTTCAAACGAAACATTGCTAACTTTATGATTCCACACGCCTCGATTACTGCTTTAAGCCATAAATTGCCTTATTCAATTTACAAACTTATTTATTTTCGAATAAGTTATTTTCGAGTTATTTTCAATAACAAAACCTTCAGGTTGCGTCATGTAAACTTTTTCTTGCAAATGTCCATTTAAGAATGCAGTCTTAACATCAATGTGATTTATTTGCAAGTTCAATTTCAATAACAAAGCCAGAAGCAACTTTAAACTACTAAATAGAGTCATTGGCACAAAAGTCTCATCATAATCAATGTCGGCCTTTTATGAAAAATCTTTCACTAACCAAGCAGGATAATTGATTTTGTTCTGACCGTCACACTTCTTTTTGAAAACCCACTTGCACTGAACCACCGTTCCAATGTGTGGGGATCTACCAGATCCCATGCATGATTTTCTTCTAATGAATTCATTTCGTCCTCCATTGCTTGCTGCCAACATAGCCTATCTGGTCTGGAAAACGCTTCCGACGCCGTTATGGGAACATCTTCTACATCTATATCATCCATACACATGTATCTAACATAGTCATCTAAATTCTTCGGTTTTCTTTCCCTTTCTGGCCGTCTAGTGGACTCACACTAGTTTACTGCATCATCTGATTCAAGAAACGCACTATCATCAGAATCATCCATAAAGCTTTCAGACTCCATGAACTCGTTGCTGTCCCTAGATATCTCCCTCACTGGTTCAATATTCTCTGAAGGATTATCAGTGATCATGATTGAAGTTCTTTGCAGCTTTTCTTTTTCTATTATAATGACCTCTCTAGCTGTCATGCATACAAACATCTTAATTTTTCCCACACATCCTGATCTTTTTTCACACGTGCGTATAACGATGTATATAAGGTCAACACTAATTTAGCCTTCACTTTCGCAATTTATACTGAATCTGTCTCTTTGCCACTGAGAGTATTTTCTAAACCCTCTAACAGGAGAAAATTCTCAACTACAAAAACCCAATGATGGTAATTGTCTCTACCGAGAAGCTTTACCACACTGGATAAGTAACTTCCTGCCATTTTCGAGTTCCGCACTATTCGACGACGTTAAAAAACACTTAACGGTACTACGCGAAGACAAACTCCAATCACGTGGGTCCGGGCCCATAATCTGTTGAAAAACGAAGGGGTAGAGGTAAATGATACGCTCTTCTCGAATGTTCGATGCTAACTAACTTTATTCGTTCCGTAATGTGTTTGACATAAGTATAATTAAACAACTGTCCGCTAGGTGTAGTTTCGGTATTATTTTAGAAAATAACCTCGGATGGGAGATAGGTAGATAGACAGATTTAAACTCAGAATCGCACAACACAGGGGCATCTATCTAAATAATAAAATGGATTCTACATACTCGGAATATCTTATTAAAGAAAATTGTACATTTAATAATGATTTTAAAATCTTACATATAGAAAATAAGGGTACCAAACTAAATTTACTAGAATGTTTGGAAATAAACCGTCAGATATCCTTAACGACCAAACAGACTTCAACCATTCTCCGCTATTAAATATGTCAAAAAAACAGTCTGAGTAAGGATTCTGGGAATTCCCAGAAAAAAAACATGTCAAATTACATAATTACTTAGTACCTACTATTTGTCACAATACAATCTCATTCTTTGTCGACCATCCGAAAAAGCTACAGTGTAGCGAAACGTGTTATGTCCGTAAAGATGGAAAAAAACGAATATTAAGCCGTCATTAAATTCTTGCACTTGAAAGGCAATACGCCTACCCAAATTAATGCCGAGATAGATGCTATTTACGGGGACTCTGCACCATCATTTGCTACCGTACCCTGCACTCCATTTTAGGCAGCTAAATTTAAACGTGATCGTACCAGCTTGGTTGAAAGTGAACGTTCCAAACGGCTTAAAACTGCAACCACTATCGATAACATTGAAGAAAGCAAATACAACAGAATATTATATTATTTATTTGTATTGTATTCCTCAACTTATAAATACCTCACCTCAAATTGTAAATACGATTTACCTCTATATATTGTATTGTACATTATTATATTTTATTATATATATTTATACACAGCCTGTATTGTTTAAATTGTATGAGGTTACAAATATTTTATATATACACATCTCATATTGTTTAAATAATCTGTGTTTGGTTTTTATTATATAGTACTGTTTCTGACACAAACACAAAGACACTGTACTACTGGTATCGTCATGTGATCTTTATGTTCCTATTATACATTTTAAACATTTTATATACACAACCGTTAAGCTACGGCCGCTAAATAGCCTTAGTTGATATACAATTTTGTCCCTCTCAAATTGTTCTTCTTCTTCAAAAAGTTCCTAAAGGCAGACATGAGTCTTGAACATAGAGGAAGATCAAGTTGTCCACGGTCTCTCGATACCGACGTTTTAAAAGCAGCTGCATCATCAACAACCTAAAACTACCACTAGGATAGTTTCAAAGAATTAGGATTATTTCCTCCCACACTACAGTTAATCTTCACAATACCTTCCAACAGACTTCATTTTTTTTCCGTTTCTGAACAAAAATACGAAATGTCATGAATATATGACCCTAAACTATCATCATTTATCTCCACGAGGTTGAATCATCTCCTGATGATGTTAATATGGTTAGCGAAATGACTGCCGAGAAATTAAATAAAGTTATTTGTTGTTTAGTGGTAAATCTCCTCAAATTTAACATTATATAGTAAAAATCTTTTCTAGGTAAAGAAAAATGAAAAGATGTATTCACTTAATTTTTATTAACAGTTCAACAAATTTGCTTTCAGCCATCAACATGTTAAGAGACCAAGCAGCGGGAACATTCGTCGTTCGAGACTCCAACTCCTTCCCAGGAGCCTTTGGTTTAGCCCTAAGGGTCTCATCGGTACCACCAAATTTCCATAGCAAATCTGGAGGATTAGACGAACTCATTAGGCACTTCTTAATCGAGCCTACATCAAAAGGAGTACGTATCAAAGGATGTCCCAACGAACCCGTCTTTAGCTCTTTGTCAGCTCTGATCTATCAACACTCCATCACACAGATTGCGTTACCTTGTAGGTTGATTTTACCTGAAGGAGACTTAAAGTAAGGAAAATGTTGTTAATGACTTCAAAAATGATATTAAATATTTATTATTAAATATAAATTATTTTAGATATGACATTCGAAATAACCCTCAGGCCCATCTACAACAGCAGTTGCAAATTCAAGGAGCCGCTTGTAATGTTTATTATCTCACTACGTTGGAAATGGAGTCGCTGACAGGTCCCCAAGCAGTGAAGAAAGCAGTGCTACAGCTGTTACAAGCAGCTCCTCAACAGGAGACTGTCGTACACTTCAAAGTCAACGGTCAAGGTATTACTCTGACCGACAACAAACGCAAACTGTTCTTTAGAAAACATTATCCTATCAATACCATATCCCATTGTGGCCTGGATCCCGAGGAACATAATTGGTTTGTTAATGCCGATTCAGAACAAGCAGCCAAAGTTGCGAAGTAAGTATAATTAGATATAAAGTCCGGGTCTAAAAATCTTTTTTACATTATTCTTCAATATTATTGATATCTTTTTACATCAAAACACTTATATACACAGTCAAAACTCCTTATTCGCGAAGGATACGTTCCCGTAAATATGCCGCGAATACAGAAAATGTGAATACAGAATGGTAATTTGTAAGGGATTATAGGGGATATGTTCCATGGTTACAAAATAAAGGAAAGGAACTTAATGAGAGATTTTTTAACAATACTAATAACTAGTACACCTCGCCTAAGGTACTAGACGGGTCACGGGTGGTGGATGGTGAAAGTTCCATTAGATATTAATCAGACATCCATTAGATATTAGACAGCTGCGAATATCTCAAAATAAGCAGCCCCGAACCAAGGCAAAAAAAAACTAAATTCACTTAGCGTTTGACTTGAATCAAGCGGTTGAGTGGTCAGCGTCTGTTCACCGGTGGTGCGGCTGATATTTAAATTCTGAAACTAACCCCTCCAGTCTTAAACTCTGAACCGTCATAGTTCACACCTTTAATTCAAAGTACAAGATGAAGCGTTCTAGTAATTACAAAATTACCCCAGGAGTTAGACAATCCTCTACCAACTTTGCTGGTACAACCTCAGACTTTCGGATTCTGAGGTATCCGGGCTTAAACGCAAAATCTTTCAGAGGGAGTTGGAGACCTCTGGCCAACGTCTGAAACCGAAAACAAAAACTTTCTTTGGAACAGTAAATATCAGTTCTCTTCTGCGTCCAAGAAAGCTACACGAATTGGGGCAAACATTGAATCAGCAAAAAATCCAAATTTTAGCTTTGCAAGAAACCAGATTGACAGATGATAACACCTTGGAATTCGGCAACTACAGACTTTTTTGAAAGTAAAACGGACAAAAGAATACTCAAAAACACACCACATCTCGGTATTGCTTTCGCTATCTTAAGAAACATTCTTGGTTCTATAACTAATGTCCAGCCGGTAAATAATCGACTTATGACACTATCCCTCAAGTGTGCTAACAAAAACCATACATTAATCAATGCCCACCTCCCAGTTAATGAAGAAAATCAATCTAATCCTGAAAAAGTAAATAAGTCCTGCAAAATTCAGGAAAAGACTATCTCTAAAATTTCCTCTAACCATGAAAAAATCCTACTGGGTGATTTCTACGCCCAACTAGGGAAAGAAAGAAAGTACAGGAAAACACTCGGCAGTTTTCCCGCTCATAAATGAACTAACCATAATAGTAGAAGATTGGTTGAACTATGTTCGCAGTTTAATCTAAAAATAATGTCAACCCATTTTAAGAAGAAAATAACAAAACCAAAAGACCTAGAGGTGCCCAAACACTTACATGGGTGAATTTCAATTTGACCACGTTGCCATTTCTTACCTCAATTATAAAGAGATTTTCCATGTTCTTTATAATTGGGGTTCTGGGTTGGAAAAAGCGGCCAATCAGGGTAGATGTCAAAAAATGGAAACGGCATTGAGACTTACACAAAAAATTTACAACAAAAAATGCATATCTAAAAACACAAAACTGAGACATTACAACGCAGTTTTTAAGCCAGAATGTCTATATGGCGCAGAAACGCCCATTTTGAATAGAAAGAGAGACATCGAGGACATTGAAAAGAAGGAAAGAAAAGTCATAAGAAAAATCTTAGGCCCGAATCAAATAAATAGCATAACATAACGACTTCGAGAAAATCAAAAAATCAAACAATACACAGATATACATAGCGATATGAGAAAAAGAAGACTTAAGTTTTACGGGCACATAAAACGGATGAATCCGAGTAGGCTAACTAGACAAATAGTTGAATTTTATGGAAATAGCAGTAGAGCTAATGTAGATATAATTAAATGGATTGCTGCAGTTAAAGAGGACCTAAGATCAGCAAATATTACACAAAGTGAAATTCAGGGTAGAGGATGTTTCAGACACAAGGTTAATATTTGGAAAGTTGGCCAGAGAGAAAAATGTAGAAAGACTGGAACAACTTGGTCTGACGAAAGGAAAAAGCTCATAGCTAAAGTTGTTTTCGAGTTAATCGAGTTAATGTTTTCGAGTTAAATATTTTGGGATTTACTACTTAATTTCGTAATAAAATCACCTAAATTTTCATTTTTCGAATCGAAAATGCCAAAAACGTCATCCACATATCTTAACTATACCTTATAAATAAGTTGGCTAAGAATGGTGACCGGATTGCCCATTGCCGTTCCTTCTTGTTGTTCATAAAACCTGTTATTAAGCTAAAAACAATTTTGCTTCATACATAATCTTGTTAAGGATATGTACTCAGAAACAATCTTGTTATTCTCTTGGATATTGGTCTTGGATATTAAGACTGTGTACAAACCATATAATAAATTAAGAGAAGTTCTGGGTAATCCAAAGGATAAAGTAGAGGAACATGAAAAGTCGGGGATTTACGAAATTAGTAGTCAAGACTGTAATCGAAGGTATATTGAGCAAACAAAAAGATCCATATTGACAAGTTATAAAGAACATATTGCCTACATTAGATATGGGAGAAATGAAAAATCTTGTGTGCCCAACATGCAATCGAATACGACCACAGTACAGATATTAGTAATTTAAGACTAATTAAAAGTGTTAATAATAATAGGGCTTTGGATTCATATGAAAGCATTCAAAGATAAAGACCTATCTCGTTCAGTCAACCTTTTCAATTATAAATGTAAGGCTTAATAAACTTCACGGTTCATGATTTTATACGCTTTGTTATGTAGGGTTTTTCATATAAATAGAACATAGTTTAGTTTTAGAATTAGATTAAATCATCTACTGATGATGCTAACGTGGTTAGCGAAACCTGCGTCAAGCAGTTCAAAAAAAGTGATTTGGTGTTTAGTGGTAAATCTCTTCAAGTTTAGTGTTTCACACCAAAGGTTCCAATAGAAGGATTGTTATGCTAGTGATTGAGGCACCTTAAACTTATTGAATCAACCTTCCGAAGCTTCTTTCATTGACATTAAAAAACCGTGATATGGATGCAAACGACTCGCCAAGGCGCAAACGGTCAAGCATTTCTATTTTTACCTTAAGCGGCAACACGCTAATTTTCCTTTGCTTTTACTTGACATTATAAATCGCGAACAAAACAGAAGAGGCACGTGCTATTCACTCGAAATTATTACCATAGATAACAAGTTGAAGCAATAAAACAAAAGCTTCGGCACCGATCGTGCGAAGGCGGTTTTTTTCAAAAGCCATAGCGTCACGCATAACTCGACGGTGCGTTCGGCGGCGTGTTATATGCCGAAGATCTTTCAGCCAAGCAGTAATAAGTCTTGTTTGTTTATAAATAGTTTGATACTTGTTTGTTTTGATTGGAACTCGTAAATAAATACATATTATTCTAAGAATACAATATGTATGATTAGTTTTCGATCCCCAAATAAAGACATTTTCAAGCGCGAATACGAGAAGTGGTCACAATTTTTTAATCCGCCAATAACGGAACCATGGATAAGGAGCTTTGACTGCAATTTAAAAAATTAAATATAGTGTAGGACAAAAGATAAAACATTTGTTGTTTATTTTGTAAATAGAGCCTGTTTATCTTTCTTCAACCTTCATTTTAATCCAGTTCGCTTTCTTCTATCGAGGTGATAAAAATTATATCATGGGACGTTCAAATTGTTTAACGACTTGTGAGTCAAAAACAGTTTTACAAATGCACAAGTAATGAATGTCGAATTTGGAAATCTCTCGATGTGAGATAATTTGATTAAAAATCCTAAAGGGTACAAAAAAAATTAATTATAATTAAATCTTAAATTCAATTAGATTGGTTTTTTTAAACGTTAATTTAAACATTTTTTAGGCGTATCTTTGGATTTGTCGCAAGGAAACCAAACGTTAATAATCCAGACAATCAGTGCCATCTATTCGCTGAACTTGATCCAGAACAACCTGCAACAGCTATCGTCAACTTCGTCAACAAAGTTCTGGCTTCGAACGGGATCAAACCAAACATCGTTTAAAAAAAACTTTTACATTTAAAAACCCCAGTACTTTTACATACATCACTAAACCTAACCAAAATTTACTTCAGCCAGAAATTTTGGCATCAGTTACAAGCGTTAAAAAATACGAAATCAAAATTTCTTTTCCTAGTCCTTATTTTACTTATTATTAATTATTCTTCATATGTTATACATACGATTTTTATTTTAGTTTCACAAAAAATATATCATGTACATAATATATATTATTTGGATTCTAATTTGCACTAAGTGTGTTAATATTTATATGTTTTGTTTAATGTAAAGAAAAAAATCAGTGAAGTGCTTATATTAAAAATATTAGCATGTTCACATTCGCAACGTCAACAGCTGGACTTTGTTAGTGTTTTTGTTATGAAAAATTAACAAAAATCATCTTGTAATGAGCCAATATAAGAAGAACACAAATATTGAGTGTTTTAAAAGAAATATATCGAAAAAAATATTGTTTATTCTTCATAATATATCATTGCTAGGTGTTGCATGTTGTTTTTCGCGTTTTCATTTTTTTTTTCATATCACACTAACATAGTCGCATCTAATATACACGTTCTTTTTAGCTAGAAAGCAGGGTAAAGATTTATTCACACATAACAATTTTGTTCTTCAAATATATTGACCAAGTAATAAGAAAATGTATCGATATATGTTTTAGAAAACTAATGTTTGTCTAATATAACATTGTTATATGTGAATGAATCTTAAATCAATATATTGTATAATTATTTTATTGATGAATCTCCGTAACAGCCTATATTATAATTTTGCCATATTTATTTAAACATTTTGATTAATTACTCTAATTTGTATTAGTACAAACCTCCCTCCTCCCCACACTCCTCGTCTGGTTTAATTTTAATTTGGTGTTGAAAAGAAAACAGAAATCAACAATCAAAAAAAAATAGATATCTATTTATGAAAAATCTACTGGAGATGTAGACATTATAATTAATGTAGGTAGAAATAAAGTTACTAATTCAAATAATGGATTTTTTATTTAATTTTCCACTTTTCCATTTCAGTCTTTCCATCAAGAAAAATTATCAAACTTATTCAAAACATGATACAAAAAAGTTAACTCAATCAAATTTCTAAATCGATATACTCTCTTACAAAAATGCAAACATCAACTAAATTTACCGTTAAGAATCTGCTTTTACAGACCAGAGATAAAAAGAAACTAATTGTGATAATCTTAATTAACAAATTGAGTTCTAATGGAACATCAATGTTCAAAACCATAATAACATTAAGTAAATCATAATGAAAAACAATTTTTAGATTGATTTTATTCACATCTGTTTGACATGTAGATCAAAAATTCAGAACTTTAGTAAAATTGTATTTTGTGTTGCCTAATAAATGTGAATAATTCACATCTTATATAATTCGTATACGTTCACATCTATGAAGCGACGCCGGTGATTTGTCGAGTATTATACACGTGCATTTGAATCATCTTAGTAGTTTTATTTTGTTAAGACGGGTTTTTGTCGTAAGAAGGTAGTGATGCAGTCATCAAAGTATTATTTCGATATTCCGTCAATAGATTGCTTGTGTTTTGGCAACAATCATTTTAGTGACTGTTTGTGACTTTTTGAGTGGGAGTTTTTGACCTATGGTCACGCCGGTAACCAGGCTGAATGAAGCCGGATACTTACAGTGGTAATCGATCACAATTTTTAATGCGTTTAAAAAATAGTTACATAAAGACACACAACCACAGTACTGTAGTTTAATCTGAATCTCCAGGAGCATGGCTCGACTATATGGCGATTCTCTCCAATGAGCTAGCAAATTACATAATAACGGAGCCATTGACTAAAAAGACGACGAATGGAAATGTTTTTTTTTGTTATAATGGGAAATCTTCAAGACATCCTCAGAGTTTTTTGGCTGTACCGGATTTTTACCGGTTAAAACTATAATTGTATTAAACAAGAAATTATTACTGGTTTCAAATTATTATATTGATTATGCAAGATAATATACGTACCATTTAACTTCTTGTGAAGAATATAAAAAAAAAGAAGTCAGATGCTGAAGGAAGCGGTGGTGAAGTTAAAACAAAGCTGAAAATTAAATAAGTGAAAGAAGGTTTTTTACACAGAATCGTTATTAACAGTTGTGCAGCGAAAACTATAATTGGAACCAAAAAAAAAATTATATATATATATATATATATATATATATATATATATATATATATATATATATATATATATATATATATATATATATATATATATATATATATATATATATATAGATGACTATTCTAGTTTCGGTTATATTCATACTACAAATATTGAAAGTAGGTTGGTATTTTAAGATTTCTTACTACTAAAAAAAATGATTTTTTTGCTTTTTATAGCCTTCTTCAGCATCTTTCTTCTTATTTCTTATATCCCTCCCAAGAAGTTATGTGCAGTGTACATTAATTTGCATAACTAATTACTTTATTAATCTATTAAAGTTTTAATTATTTACTAGGCAACACAAAATATAATTTTACCCAAGGAAAAAAATACAAATGCAGTTTCCAAATATATTTTATTTGCTATTATTTGATATAGTGATAGAAAATTCTTAACATTACGAAACAAACAGTTGTCTTAGTCAGGTCAGATATGTTTCACGTCAGTATTCTTAGTTGCTTCTTCTATTCGCCGTTTCTTCCAAATCTCATGTGACCATAATCATCAAACTGCTCGTCGCGTTTACCAAACCTGAGATGGCCATAGTCATCAGAGGGTGGTTGTTGTTGCCGTTTTGATAACTCAAATACATCATCGTCATCTATAGAAAAACATAAGTACTTCACTATGATATGAAATATGAAATATTATTTTTTTGCATACCATGGGGCAAAAAAGCATCACCTAGCATAAAATCCAGTAATGAGTTTCCACTTATGTAAAGTGTACTTTGTGTTATTCATCTAGGTATGTTTCTATTGACAGGATCTATGGATTCGTGGGGGAGTTTATCCCCCAGAAGAAGATTGTTTACCCTGAGAGCATAGTATCTCCAAGTTGGTCAGTAATATTATTTTGCCTTAGATAGATGAGATAACAGTTTATTCCAAATATCAGTGTGTTTATGCCTATGGGCTCACTTCCTATTATCAAACGTTAACATTGTCTGTTCGGTTTGGCTAAAATGATGTATTTTAGGGAGCAAAATTGAAAATTGAAATGACGTGATGCGTACAGTAAAACTGATTTTCCAAATCATCTCGCTTTTGTATATCAGACGTCGAACATAGCGAAAGCAGTTTTTTACTTTAGAATAGCAGACCATACTTTACCATAGGATTGGTCATTTGGAGTGAATTAACATAGGATGTAAAACAATAACCAGCTACATGATGTCTTACAAGTTGATAGGGTTGCACTCTCTTAAGAATCCATAGATCACATTACGAGAGCTTTGGAAAAGTTCTCAGTCTGACAACGAAAACAGAATTTTGGAATTTAAAAAATAATAAACTTCAGGATATTTAGCTTGCAAATTCACATTTAACACATAACCTTCCAACTATGTACTACCTCGGTATAATGCGACTTGCTCAATATGAAAGAGGAATGCGGTATATGTAGTAGCACTTCGAAGCGTAGGTCATAGAACTCTTCAGCAATAACCTAAGACGTATGTTCAGACAGATTAGCATGGTGGAAGGACCCTTTCTTTTTGGCTGGATGTGGTTGTTTATCCTGAGTACCACTCTTCAATTGATCCTGTCTTTTATCAGGTTCCTGACATCATTAGCCATATTCCTGACATCAGTAGCCATAACTTTTCCTGCAAATTGATCCTTCCCATTTTCTTGACCTACTTTTCCCTACGTTTACCCTATTTGTACTGCTACTTCATATCTGGCATGTATTGGTACTCCATGTTTTATCTACTGTTATAAAACGTCAAAAAAAGTCAGTAGAATCATGTTTAAATAAGTCTAAAACATTGTGTAAAATGTCATCATCATGTTTTGGACGATTTTGTTTATCATGGCAATTTTTGAGCATCTCGAGCGTTCACCATCTTTAGTGGATATCCAACCATATTTATATTCAACCGCTCATTTCTTTTACCATTGAAACCAGAGGGAAAGAATAATTTAAAGTAGAGTCTAACTATTCTTATATATATCCATCGGAGTTAAACCCCTCAAAACAATGTACTTAATTATAACTTGAACTACAATTTTATCCATTTTTCAGATACTGTCAAAACTTGTTTACTTTACTCGATTGCCTCATATAAATATCATAGCTATTTGATCATACTTGCGCCATCTCTATGTCAAGTCGAGAATTTTTCGAACGAACCTCGGATTAAAAGCATAACCGAACGAATAACAGAATAATAAGTCATGTTAAGATTAAGATTACTTAGGGCCGGTTATACAATGTAAGAATATACCAGTTAGAAGCTATACTTGGAATAAACACCCGTTGTGCGCGTTCTACAGAACGGGCGGGCTACGGGGGTTTCAAATTTTATTCCAAGTATATCTTATGCCTGGTATATTCCTGCAAAATTGTAAAATTGTATCTTTCAACATTGAGTTTTTTTATAGTTAATTTAGTACGTATTTTACAATTTTTTTTTCACTAAACTAAAAAAAAAAGACCTCTAAACACCCAATCACTTTTTTAAAGTTCTCTTTTGAGAAAGAAGTAATTTGGGGTTTAGAAGTAAATCTCTTCGAATATAATGTTTCACACCGACGGTTCCAATAGAAGAATCTTAACATTTAAGAAAGCGAATAGCTGCCATTTATACAATATAGTGTGTAGAACGGCCACTTAAATTGATATGTAAACCAAAAAATCATCCAATGTGAGATGAAAAAAAATCACTCATAATTTTGAGGTTATCTACTATCAAAGGATTTTAAGAAAAAGATCGTCTTTGGTATCAGAGCAACATTGTTCTGATAATATTTATAAAATATTACTGAAAACCACTTAGTTTAAGGATTTTTTAAGTAAACAGTTTAGTTAATGACATTTTAAAATACTCTTTGTTGAAAGATCCTATATAATAGAAATCTACCTCCAAGTTCATTGAATGTTTCCGGTTTGATCCTGGCATATCTTGATCCGGATTTAATATGGTATCGGGATAATCCAGAGTTACTGTTTTGATGACGTTCGAAGATGGGATTTGAAGGAGAGGCAGGGGAACATTCAACATAGCAGATCAACAGTGCCAACAGTACGACGATTGCCAATAGATCTGTGATTAAAATTCTCATTTTCGTTCTGAAATATTATCTTCGTTTTAAAAAGTATATTAAGGATATCTTATAACGACGTTTAATTTAATTACAAGAATAACTATGATCAAAAAGTAAGGTGAATTTGAAAAATATTGTCCTATCTGTCCGATATTTCTCAAATGCCTTTACTCTTTACTCTTCAAATGTCTTTTAAAATAGATAAATTTCGGCAATGAAGCTATGCAAAAAAAATATTTAAAAATGCTACAAGGACTTTAGTAGTGGTAGTTGAAGATGAACTTCGTTCAGAAAGACCACTGAGTAATTGCCGGTAAGTATTAGAGATATTGAAATGGGTTGTTTCATTAGTTGCCGTTTTCATAATTCGTTTGTTTCTCCTCTATTTTTATTTTGCTTGGACAGGTATATGCATTCAAACGCCCTTTTCTTAGTCTAAAAAAGTATTGGCATGATTTTTATAAAAAAAAACTTGATTTTAATTATCTTTCAGGCTTTTAAAATGGGAATTCGGCAAAAGAAAATTTTCGACAGAAATGGCAGCTTCTACCAGATCGGCCTTCCGACTTCAACGAAGACGATCTTAAACTGTTTTGAAGGAGAACGGCCGTCGGACATGACAAGAAGATGAGTGCGGCCTTGTGGCAATCTCACGACATCTTCAATCCATGGGATTTACTCAAAACCTCGGAGCTTGGGTGCTAAACAAGCTAACCAACGACGCCTAAACACCGAGCAACACGATGTCGACATGAACGATAGGAATGAGTGGGTAGCCGCAGGGGACAAGCCAAAGCCAAGATTTAAGCAACATTTCCATCCCAAAAAGACTATGATCTGCGTTTGATGAGACTAGAAGGATCTCGTATATTGAAAAACGGCCAGTTGCACTGTCATGAGGTTAAAAGGTGTAAAATTGGTCTACGACAATGCTCGACCTTACATATCAAACTGTTGTTCAAACTGATATCAAAAAGTTCAAACTGTTGTTTGATATGCAAGGTTGTATCGGTTGTATTATCGAGTGTATCGGTTGCCTTATTGATGTTTCAAACTGGCACTGAATGATCTGGAATGGGAGGTGCTTCCGCTCGCTGTCCAACCAAATGAGGGGCGTGAGTTACGTCAGTCATCCAGCTGATACAACATGGAAAACTACTATTATTATACTAATCAGCATTTTCAATGACTGTTTAACATTTATATTGTATAAATACATTTAGAATACTAATCATGTAAAATTTCTCTTGAATATTGTAGCGTGCAATTTAAAAATACTTCAATTTGCAATTTTGCAAACTCTGCAATTTTAAAATATAGTTTTTAAAAACAGAACTTCTAAGCGTTTTGATTTAACCGGTGCAGTCGTTCAGATTTTGGAACGCGTATTATCTTAGACATTGTTGGTTTAAGGCGAAGAAATACATGGTCCCTCTCACGAGTTCATACAGAAGAAACCCCGCAATCCAGGGTTTGAAGAAACAGTGCCGATCTAAGGTAAATTCAATCCCGACAGTTCGACGAAGTTGAAGAAGTACTTTACTATCTACAAGTGCAGGAGAAGATCACCACAACATGGTCATCCAAGCGAACATTGGAATCCACAGCAAAGAATCAACCAAGAAGAAATTGGGAGGATCCGCAAAAACCGAAAAGGGTCATCCAGAAGTAATCCACAACAAGGATCGTCCAACAAAAGAAATTGGAGTCCGCAGCATCACGAATGAACATACCACTCCTGTGAGTACCTTTTTCAATCAAATCAAATCAATTATATTCAACATGAATTAAAAACATTCATTAACATTCGAAATTACTTATTAATCCTAGCCAGTGTAAATAAGTTAGTGTTTGGACAATTTTGCTATATGTAATCATAATACTTTAACTGATAATCCTTCGTAAAAGGTTCTTATGGCAAAAGTTCAAAAATTAATATTTGCTCAAGGTCAAACATAATAATGATGAAATTCATATTTGAGGTCACGAAAACTTTCAAAGTCAGTTGAAAGTTGTTTATATCCCTCTAGGATGGACGACATGGAAAACTACTACTATTTTATTAATCACCAGTTTTAATGCATGTTCAACATTTATTATTACATAAATACAGTAAGAACACACATCATGAATATTTCTGTTGGATATTGTAGCGTTGTTTACAACACTCTGTAATTATAAAATAAAGTTTAAAGTTTTGTTAAAATTCTATTTTTAAAAACAGAACTCTAAGACTTTCGATTTAACTTGTGTAACCTTCGCCAACGATGAAGACCTCAAAAACTGGCTTAACAACTTTTTCGAATCCAGGCCCGGCGATTTCTGGCCGAACGGCATCAATAAATTGGTCGAGAGGTGGAGCAGGTCATGAACAATGATGGATGGACATCATTAATCAATTTATTGTTATAATTGTTGCTTAATTCTATAAAACTTTTTAATAAAAAATCGGCGGAAATTTATGGGACAACCCAATAGGTATTATTGGAATATTATTTGGATTAATTGTTAAAAAAAAACAATATAGGCTTGTCTCCAATTTTTTTTTTGAAAAATCAAGATAAACTTTATTTGGATAACATTCTGAAATGTATAATTACTGGTAAAGAGGCCTATACCTACGCTAGAACTCAAAAACACTTAAACAATCCAGCGAGTATAGTGATAACGATGAAACAAATCCGAAAAAAACCACTTCAAAGTCAAAAATCAAAAAGTTCCTTCCAACTAAGCAAATAATTTTACGATAACAACCCAAGACGATGACACCAAGGATGTTCAGACTGATTATCATCGTGAATGATCACTTTTTTTGGTCAGATGTGGATGTTTAGCGCCCTTTGATGAACCCGCTAGAAAAGCGAAATACTTCAATCGAAGAGTTAATAAAAAATATGAATTCAATATTATGTTTGATGATTGATTCAACAAAACATTTGATGGTTTTGCGTCATAACGGACCATAGCACACTACAGAAATATTTCGTCAATTTTTTGGCTAAAATAATTTTTTATTAAACAATTTTCGATATTTATTTGACAAAATGCACTATACCATAGTCATTCATCATTATCAATACCTTTTTGATCAAGTATTTGACTAAATTTGATTAAGCTCCATAAAATATTGTAACAAATAAAAGTTCCAACAAATAAAAAACAAAAAATAATCACCCAGCTGAAACATTTGTACTTACCACCGTTCGAAGTGCGGTGAAGGAAATGAAAATCGCAACTGCATCGAAACAGCGAAATCTACCCCCTTTATATAAAGAACGACACAAAAAGTGGATCTTAAAATTCAATTCGTGATGTCTCAATTCAATTTCAACTAATATTCTAATGTGTCAAAAAGCAAAACGTGTCAAACCTATTTATACTCAAGCTTTCTGCCTTGCTAAATGAAATTACATCTTTTCCCGAGAACAGTCGCTGTCTTATTATGAAAATTACTTTAAATATGGAAATAACTACGCAAAAATAATAATGTTAGATTATTCTGAAAATACTTTCGATTTTCACCAATAGATGGCTTTGGTTGAATTATTTTTATTTTTTTTACCTTCATGTCGCCTAATACTGAGTATTGGCCTACCACGCCCTTCAGATCATCATACCATCTCAACCGTGGTGTAGCTTTATTCCTTTTCTCCATCCATGACCTCCATTGAATAATTTTAACATTCCATCTACCATCTGCTGTTCTTGCTACATGGCCCGCATAATCCAAATTCATTGTATCACTCTGTACACGACATCGGCGACCTTAGTTTTTTGGCCAATTTACTTTTCTACATTTCTTTTTTTATCTTTCCATATACCAGGTGTGGGGGTTAATAATTCTTAATTTTTTCAAAGGATGGCGCTGGAGACAAGAGTCGGTGCATAGTCCAACATCTTATGTCATTTTGTTGCAGTACCTTTAAAAACACCATTAATATTTAAACAATTTCAAGTTGCCGTCATATTTTTCGTGTGGTAAACACGTCAAGTTTCGAGCCAAATAAAGATAATTTGCAGCCCCTACGGTTTTTGTTGTTCAATCACAATAAAAGACGAGTAAAAGCGGCCGTATACCTGTAGAAAGTTACGTCGACAATGTCCTAGTGAAGACACTTGTGTGTGTTGGTTTAGACGATTCAAAAGTGGTGATTTCGAGACAAAGAACGTCCATTATTAGAAGAAGACGATATGAAAACTCAACAACAAATAGCAGAGAGGTTAAATGTTGGTTGCCGAACTATTTGTCATCGTATGCATGCCATAGAAAAGATCCAAAAGGTAGGAAAATAAGTACCACATCAGCTGAACGACAGACAGATGGAAAAGCGAAAAATGGCGTGGGAAGTTTTGCTTTCACGGCATGCAAGAATTTTTTTGCATCGTATCGTGACTGGAGACGAAAAATGGATCTATTTCGAGGTGCTTTATCTAGATTTTGTCTAGAGACCTTTTTGGATTATGTTCGGTTTTACTTGAAGTCAGAAGCTTTGTCAGAATGATGTTAATATTAAACTTACGCCAGAAAATGCAGATAAAACATTTAAACCTCAATCTTAATACACTCTATATCCAATGGTTTTTTCACTTTTAATATTTGAATTTTTTTGTTTGATTTATATAGCACTCATAACGAAAACAAACATATAATTTGATCAGTTATACATTATTCTAAACCTAAAGTAAAAAAAATGTTAAAATAACTCCATCGGAGCAGATGCCATGGAAGGAAAAAAGAAGAGAAACGCATGTTGAAAGCTTTTATGGAAAATATTGTTGATAAAATGCAAACAACGAAAATTATTTCTTTTAAATAATAAAATATTTTTAGGTGTTGCTTTTAAAACATTGTTTGTTGCTTAGAAAGCGTAGAAAATTATAAAAATTCTACATTATGACAGACTTATGGGAAATTTTAGTAATATATCTCTGTTACTATATATATTATAATTATTTGTATTTTAACATTACATTAATGTATCACTAACATTACAATGTCAAATTTTCACGTTATTGGACCAATCCTTACCAACAATTGCTCTAATTAAGTATGCAACCTAAAATACAGAGCAAACCCAAACAATTAAGTTTTACAAAAAAAAAATCTTCATAAGAATTAATAAGGGAACAACTATAACAAATAATTATTAGGTTTGTTCTAGCAAGGATTTCAAACGGTTCCTCAGACGAATGCATGCGAATGTTTTGGTCATCTGCAGAAACTTCGGACGATTTGGAACCGTTTGAAATCGTTGCTAGAACAAACCTATTATCACATCATTAACGATAATAACGATTCGGTCTCATTCTATCTTCATAGACAAGTCTCTTATTATAAGTGTATTTATCACAGAATATTGACATATCTATATGTAAATATTCTTTGTATATATCTTATTATAAGTGTGTAATATATTTGATGACAAATGACCACAGCCTAAACCTAAACAAATCATTCGTCACTTGGGTTACAGAATTTAATAAAGGCTCTGTATTATATATATATATATATATATATATATATATATATATATATATATATATATATATATATATATATATATATATATATATATATATATATATATATATATATATATATGTATATTTATTACAAGTATACAATTATAATATTACAAGTATTTGTATTGTAACATTACATTAATGTATCACTAACATTACAATGTCAACTTTTCACGACATTGATGCAATCGTTACCAACAATTGTTTTAATTAGTTATGCAACCTAAAATACAGAGCAAAATCGAACAAGTTTAACAAAAAAAAATAAATTTCCATGAAAATTGATAGGGGAACAACTATGGCAAATTATTAATATCACATCATTAACGATAATAACATACATCAGATAAACACATTATTTAAACAACTGATTCGGTCTCATTTTATCTTCACAGAAAAGATACCTATTATAAGTGTACAGGACCGGCGGTATCATTGGTTTACAATTACTCTGTTCATTCCTATAATTCTTTGAAAATACTTGTAAAGTGATTTTTCTCCATACAGGTTTTCCGTCTCTACCAGTTTTAGGGGTCACTTTTTGTTTTCTATAAACACTAGACGATTTTTTTTCAGTATTAATTAAGTTTACTTCTATCAAATAATTTTCAGTCTTGCCTTGTTTTTGTTGGAGGAAGCGTTTGATGGAAGGTAACACATGTAGGGCGTCGCTTCGCAAATTGATATCGTACTGACTTCTCAACCATTCGATCATAATTGTTTACTTCTTTTTATATAGCTTAGAATATTTATTAAAACTGTCACGTTTGGGATAAACAAGCTAAACTGAGAAAAAGCTGAAAAGTGAAATAATTCAATTAGGTGATGCTATGGCTTCGATTGTTGCAGAATGTTCTTACGCAACGCCTGTGCAGTTTACGTCTTTGCAGCAGGAATGAAAAATATATTAAAAATAAATTAAAACTTATTATAACCAATACGATATTTATAGATCACGAGGTGTTTATTCAGTCATTCTAAATTATTTCATCTCGCCGTTTTTTTATTACTAAGTTTATTAAAAAAAGGAATAATTATAACAGCAAATTAATCAATAATGTATTATCCGTCATTGTTTTCCGATGCTGCTCCCTGCTCATACATCTATGTACCAATTTATGGATACCGTTTCGTCAGAAATCGTCAGGCCTGGACTCGAAGAAGTTGTTTGGCAAGTTTTTGATTTGCTCATTGTTGGCGAAGAAGTGATAATCGGTTGGTGCAAGATCTGGAGAGTACGATGGCTGCCGAAGAACCTCCCATTCAGAATCATTCAGGACCCCCTTGACGATGTTTGCTGTGTGAGGTCGTGGTAGAGCAAGATGAACACAATGATAACTTTATTTACAAACTACAGCTGGACGAGATAGCGTTCCTTGTCGACCATCTTGTTTTTCTCACAGGTCATGGTCTTTTTGGAATGAAGATCTAGCTTAACTTGGGGTGTCTCTTGCGGCCAACCACTCCTTCCTTTGCTTCATATTGACGCAGAGACGCCATATCTCATCTCCCGTGACGATTCTTTATAAGAATTACTCGGTGTTAATCGGTATCGGGTGATATTTTAAGCAACTTCTTTTAAGCAATGTCTCGAACTGCTTCACGTAGCATTTTCACCACAGCGTAGTAGCTTTTTCACCACGACGAAAGGCGAAATATAGCTAGTGTCGGAAATTAAGTTATTTGTCGCTTAGAATTTCAAGTTCAAAACTTTCAATATTTTTGTGGATGAAAAAACAAAGTTTCGAATGCATATACCAAGTGATCAAAGTTGACCGGGACTAAGTTATTTAAACGGCAGCCGCGGTTTATGAATAGATAAATTTCTTAAGTTGTAAAACCGCATGTGACATACATGTGAAGTTTGAGCGCGGTGTGTCAATTAGTGTGTATTTTGGCAGATGTTTGTTTGTGTTACGAAAAATTTACTCTGGCCGTTATTAACTAAAAAAATGAACAAAATGAACAAAAAATTATCTGAAATTTTGTGTTTCCAATAGAATTTCTGCATCTTGCATTGAAAATGTTACAGATGGCCTATGGAGATTCTGCTATCTCAAGAACCAGAGTATTCGAGTGCTATAGAGCATTTAGTGAAGGGCGTGAGACCGTTGAAATCTTGCCCCTTGACATCGATCTCTGTTAGCGACGATAACAACTAGAAAATTTAAAAAATTATGCTTGAAAATCGTCATGTTGACATTAGAGAGATAGCAGACGATCTTGACATTTCTTATGGATCATCTCAACACATTTTGGTTGATATTCTGGGCATGAAACGCGCCATCTCGTACGGTTCTAATTGTGCGTGATTTTTTGGCCAAACATAGGACGAAAATAATCGCTCAAACACCGTATTCGCCGGATATGGCTCGTGCTCTTCTCCAAACTCAAATATCCGCTCCGTGGAACGAGCTTTGACTCGACTGAGGACACCAAAAAGAATTCACTGAAGGAACTGAAGGCCAAATGAAGCATATTTTGAATGCGATAATAATGATTTGTATTAAGATTGCAAAAAATGTGTTTTTTACCAATCCCGTCAATTTTGATCACACTTAATAAAAATCGAGAAAAAACAAACTAAAAAATGGTGGGAACTTATATAACCACGACATAGTCGACTTCTATGCCAAATTATATTGTATGCCATTAGAATCCTTCCATCCGTTCGAGTGTAATTGAAGGACAAAAATCTAAACAAACATACTTTCACATTTATAATATTAGTAATATGAATACTACTAAGTTCCAGACGCGGACGTTTAGCTGCTTGTTTGTAGCGTTTGAATAAAGTAAACTATTTGCCATCGTAATTAATATTCATTAAAAAATAAATTGAAATATCTAACCTAAGCAGTTAGTAATAGTAATAGTTAGTTTCATCATAGTAGCCTCTGACAGTAAGGTTTTTTGACAGTTCAGAAATTTACCATTATAATTGCTATTTTAGATTAGATTTATGTAATTTAATGAAATGGCACATTTTCAAGAAGACTGTAATAATGAAGCCACACTTATGAGAACAAATCTAGTAGAATTTGAAAAATATTTCAGGCAAATGAAAAATGAACTGCTCATAAAAAGGGTATTGACAACATTTACGAAATTTAACTCAAGATTTTCCTTTCATACAATCAATGCACACAAAAAATCCCCCGACAAAAATATTTCTTAAATTCTAGAGTGAAGTAATCAAACTAAAAACAGAACTGGAACAAGCAAACGAAGACACCCACAAAGTGCGAGTTTCTTTCGATAAGTTGAAAAATAACTTTGAAGACAATAAAATCACTATGGATTTGTTTTTAAAAAAATCTCAGGATTTTGAACCAAAATATTACGAAAAAAGAGACGCCCTTATTAAGGCAGAACTTCAATACAAGTTAGCTGTAAGTAAACCTATTGTTGCTATACTCTACTGAATGACAAACTGTCTACATTTAAAAGTGTCGAAATGAATTCATTAACTGGCCCGTTTTATATACATTGCCAAGTTTTCTTCTGTTTTAAATTGGTAGGACTGTTTAATTAAAGTCTATTCTCGTTAGCAAACAAACATTTAGCAATTATTGAGTTTCTGTGAATTGTCAGAATTGTAATATATCAATGTAGTCAAATGTATAAATGTTCTGATTTTAAGATAACACCATATTATCTTGCATATTTTTGCTGAATATCCGGCTCGCTTTCATGCCAGAGTCAAAGCTCTGATTAAGTTCAGCAATACCACTGTCGTTGTTTCTCTCTTTCAGTTTTAATATTATAGATTTAACTGTAGTAGAATTAACTACTAGTCTTAATACTTGTCGTTACACGGAATGCTTCTTTCTGAGGCCAAACTTCCTTGGCGGGATTACATCAAGTCAGTCTATTTCTTTACACTTCAGGAGCTATTAACATAATTAGTTATGCAACCTAATATACAGTGTTTATCTTCTTACGCGGAACATACGGGAAACAATAAATGATGGCAAAGAGCAGGTGTTTTTTTTCATAAAAGCATTTGTTATCTATTTTTGTTATATAAGGGGACTAAAACAGTCACGAACTATTAGAAGGTTTAATAACAGATTAATGCTACAGATATGACTCTACTATTTATAATAGATGGTAAATCGGCTTTTTTCTGGTGGACACAGTATTCTATACTTCTCTGGCCACATCCGAACTCTCTCTGGGGACATTTGAGTTCCTTGCTTCTCTCGTGGGCACTCTTTATTTTTTTTGCTGGAGCTCGACTCCCCACTTTTCTTTTAGTTTCCTTGTCATTTGAGCTGATTGCTGGTTGCCTATCCTACATATACTTAAATGTAGGAATACAAATAAACATTTTTTAATACAACCTATTAAGAATTGTGTATTCGAACACCAGTCAGTTATTAAACAGTTAATAGTACTAAGGTGTAATAAGAGTATTGGTATTTTGTCCTTTGTTTATAAAGGATTATAATTCACTCTTCAGAGGTTTATTGCGATTTCAACTTATTGCTCTGACAAATAAACATTCCTTCTTTAGTATTAAAGTGGTTCCATTGCGAAATATTCAGGTGACGGATTTTAACAACAACTTTAAAATGAGTGCAGTAAAATAAGGCAATTTTTTGACATTATTAAAAAAAGGCTTTAAAGTGACTGGTGCCGCTCGTAAGATTTGACTATTATGAGGAAGGTGGCATATCAATCCGCACGGCTCAACTCTAGTTCAAAAAGTTTCGAGAGAGACTGATGAATCTTAAAGACTCATCGGCTGTGAAGACCAGGTTACAATTTCACGAAATCTTCTCGGAGGTCTGAGCGACCTCCGTTTCATCGAATAACCTCCAGATCTATTTGTTCTTAACAATGTATAACTAAGTACCTCAAAAACGCAAATACTTTTGCTACACCCGGTATTATTAGCAACCATGTATACTCTCTGTTTATATCATTCTCTCTAAGGCTTCAGAAATTGAGGTATTAAAAGAAGATTTGCAAAAAGTGACTGTAGAAAAAGCACAACTCCTGAGAAAACTTGACATGTTAGAAGAAAAGCAAAAGCGCGATGTTGTTTATCATGGTGATATTTCCGAGAAACTGATTGAGATTAAAAATACACTTGCAACAATTCAAAAGTAAGTTCAGCTACACTCTCCGACAAAAAGATAGATGCACTCACAGTTTTGAGTATATATATATATATATATATATATATATATATATATATATATATATATATATATATATATATATATATATATATATATATATATATATATTATATTTCTTTGGATAACATTTCCTCAATTTAGCTTTAAATAAGCTAATTAACAATAATTGTTCATCACAGCCGATCATCCAGAACTCTTCGTTTTGGCATAGTATTCAGGTTTATTGACAAAATGACCGATAACTGTGGCACTACGTAAAATCTTCCTGGCAATTTCACGATTGGAAAGTCCCTCTCCATTCAATGCAAGAATTCTTTCTTTTTCTTGCTCATTAAGTTTCGCAGTATGACCAATAGTAAAAATAACACTTCAAAACACTTATAAACACTTTAAAAACTAATTTATTGCTGTTTACAATCTCGGCACTAAAACGTACTGCATTTAAAGATAAACAATCCGCCTTTATATTTTTATCGCAGATGGAATTTATTGAAAGTCAACAATAACAGGGTATTCTTAAAAAATATTTTCTTTAAATTGGTTAAAGGTTATGGATTTCAAAATCATTACTGTAAGTTATGCGGATCCCTTGAAGAACGCTGCATGTATAAAAGAAGGTTTGGATGGCGTGAATGTTTCTACAAGAACGATTCAACCAAGATTATGAGAGGGAGGGTTGTTTGGACAAAGATCAGCCAATACCACTGGTATTTAAAAAAAAATAGAAAAGCCCGATTAGAGTTTGCTATGGAACTTGTGCATTGGAACAAGAAGCAGTGGAAGAACATTTTATTTAGTGATGAATCGAAGTTTTCATTAATCAGTAGCGACGGAGATAAAACACGTTCGACGTCCAGATAATAAAAGAATGCAATATAAATATGTCGTAAAGACTGTGAAAGACGGGGCGAGGGGGCGTTAAAGTATGGGGTTGCTTCTCATATGGGGGTATTGTTTTAATCCATAGAATCATCGGCATAACGGATAGATTTGCCTACGCCGATATTTTAGAAAATATTAAGCTGCCTTTTGCTGAGTGAAATATGCATCTAAAATGGGCTTACCAGCACGATAATGAACCGAAACATATTTCAAAACATGTGAAACGTTAGCTAAAGCAGCACAATATTAAATTATTGAAGTGACCAGCTCAATCTCCGGATTTAAAACCAATAGAAAATGTATGGAAAAGTGTAACACAAATTTCAACGATATATTTATAGCTTTGAAAAATTTTGGGAATCAACAGATCCTTCAGTGCTCCATAACTTAATTGACTCAATGCCAAAATTATGTCAAGAAGTTAGTAGAAATAAAGGCTATTGGATCAACTATTGATTAAAATTTTAAAAATGTTGACATTTTTTTACGTTAAATAAACTGTTTTTGAAAGTTGCTCCATTTTTGTCACATGCTCTGCAAATCTGCCTTAATAAAACAAGAAGTAATGTACCTTATAATAGTTTTTTTTATTGTTAGATCTGTTTTATCTAGGATTTATACTGGTTTAAAAAAAGTATTTTCTGGTTATTGTAAAATTGAATTTGTCGCTCCCCATATGTCCGATACTGTATATATTATGTAAAGCTTTATAGAGTAATTTTATTTTTTTATTTCATTATTTTTATTTTTTTTTAATTTATTTTAATGTTATTTAATTACATATTAATTTACTGTCTCTGCTTTTTGTCGGAAAGAGTATGTTCAAATAGACTGGAAATTTATTTTTTCTTTAAAGCGAAGTTCAAAAGACGAAAGAGGATCACACCCA
Source organism: Cosmopolites sordidus (assembly GCA_031761425.1). Taxonomy (NCBI): domain Eukaryota; kingdom Metazoa; phylum Arthropoda; class Insecta; order Coleoptera; family Curculionidae; genus Cosmopolites; species Cosmopolites sordidus. The sequence goes on from JARFXV010000589.1 coordinate 1,367,658, forward strand.
ACTGACATTATTATCACAAAAGTTAGATTTATCCGAAGAGGCTTTAAACAAATGCAAAAAATTAGCAGAAATGAACAACCGCATGAAAAAACAGATAGAAACTCTTGAAGAACAAAATATTTTCCTGAAAGGTTTGAATAAATGATAACATTAAATCCAGAATTTTATATAATCATATCACCATCATCATCATCATCAGGCCGTGTCGATCCACTGCAGGATGAAGGCCTCTTCAACATACTTCCAACTTTCACGGTCCTGAGCTCCCCTCTTCCACTCTGGTCCAATATACTTAACGATGTCATCAATCCATCGGGCTTTCGTTCTTCTTCGCGGACGGTTGTGATCAAGCGGTATCCACTCCATCCCCATTTCAATTGCTTTACTCTTCCAATGGTTTCAGGTTTATTTTCAAACCAAATGGTTCGCCAGCCCTTTGCAGTTCTTGTATGCGTCTTTGCAGCTCCTCTGGGTCTTGTGAAAGGAGAACGATTTCATCTGAAAATCTAAGATGGTTTAAGTTTGCACCATTGATCTTTACACCATCCTGTTCCCAATCCCAAGAATAGGCGATATTGTGTCACCCTGCCGTACACCTCGTTCTACATTAATTCTCACTTCAAGATCATCAAAGTGAATTGTGGCTATAGTTCCATCCTATATCGATCCTAATAGGTTTACATATGCTTTATCTACCCCTTGGCTAAGCAGTGCATTCATTATTGCATGCTTTGAGATGGAGTCAAATGCTTTTTCGTAGTCGATAAAAGCCAAGCACAGTGGCATGGTGTATTCGTTGTGCCTTTCTATGGCCTGCTGGATGTGATCCATTGTACTGAATCCACTTCTGAATCCTGCTTGTTCTCTTGGTTGTGCGTCATTCAGTTTTTTTAATATTCTTTTAGAAATTATCTTAGTGCAAACTTTGTACATTACTGGTAGGAGGCTTATTGGACGGTAGTTCTTCAAATCTTCCTGTGCTTCCTTTTTATGTAAAAGGATCACTTCTGCATTTTTCCATAAGTCAGGTACTTTTTGTTCTTTGAGGCATTTTGAGTGTAATTTTTCCAGTGTTTTATGTAACATCCGACCACCAGCTTTCAGCATTTCGACAGTTACACTGTCCTTTTCTGTAGCCTTACCGCTTTTCATTGATTCTATAGCATTTGTTACTTCATCTAATTAATACTTAATCATATATTTCACAGCAAAATGCGACAAATTTGAAGCACTTCTTGAAAAAACCTCTTTAAAGGACGAGTTTGACTTGCCTGCAAAGATATTTTTAAGTCAAGTAATAATACCGCAAATCTGTTTCAAATTTCTTTATTATAATTTCTTAAAACCTTCTTCAGTGTAAGAAAATGAGTAATTTTTATAATGACGCTCTGGAAAACGGAAACGATCTTTTAACTAAGGCGAATGAGTTACTTGTTAATGAAAAAATAGCTAACGTCAAGCTGATAGAAGACAATGAAAAACTTTATGAAAAATGCAAATTATTACAAGTGAAAATGGACGAAATATATATAAACACATGTGATTCGAATACTATCGAATTAAAGAAATAGCTTTTCAAATAAAAAATATCAATCATTATTTGTTAATATGTTAAAAAAACATATAAGTAGGTAGGTTAATATTGTTTGTTCCTTATAAAACAATAATAAATATATATAATAAATTATTGTGTCTATGTCTATAAATCAATATAAAGTTAAGGTTGGATATTGTACAAATCACACGCCTTAAATCAATACTTCGAAAAAAACTTGCCAAATGGTTTTAAGTCAAACTTAACCTTTTGTTTAGCTTTTGTACTTGGTTTAACACAATATCATAAACCTTTGTTTGAAATTTAAAAATAATTTAGGCAATTAATGTAAATTTAGACAATTGAGAATAAAAATTGCGCCTTTATTCGCAATTCAGTAACCTGACCTTTTCAAAAATTCATCCTTCGAGATCCCAGAATAGTTTGAGGATGTAATTGATAACAAGCTTCTGTCACACGATATCTTATTTCCTACACGTTGGTATGGGCATACAATTTTTATAAACTTCATTTTTTAAATAAGCCCAAACAAAATCGAATGGGTTTAAGCCTGTCAACCGTACTTGCCAAAACTTCCTTCGAAATAATTCTCTAAGTTCTCCCTGACTGCTATAAACCTGTATATTCAAGTTTTCTGTAAAAAAAACATCATTGGATCTTCCAGAAAGATTCAGCACAGTTCGCAGGACAAAATCCATTCAACTTGGATTGGAGGCCCACTCAGAAAACTGGTCCAGACCTCACAGCAATATCAAGGCTCTAAAAGCTGATTTGGTGAAAGCAGCAGCTTCGATACCCCTGAAAGTGGTATGAACGGTGATAAAAGATCCCTCGGACTGTTCGAAGACATTTCGAACAGTCCTGTGCTGAAACCGCAGTTGGCGCGGTAGTTGGCTCGATTCCAGCGCTCGGATGGTTGTTTTAGTTTCTTTCTATCTGTATTTATTTCCTACCTCACATACACACACACACATATCTACACTTAAAGGTCTGTAGTTGTTTCTAGGCTAAAGTGTAGAATCCGACAACGAATTACCCCTAAGTCACGCCAGCTAAAGGCTGGGTAAGGCCGGATGCCTTTTGAGAAGTGTTCTAGATTGGTCACTTGCCAGTCGGTAGGCTTTCTGACACTTATGGGTAAGCATATAACTAAGGGTTGATAACCTGAGAAGGGTGCTGGCCTGGGTTGTCAGTGGCTGATGAGCGTGGCTCGAAATCCAACGTTAAGCTGTAGGTTCAATTGCTAAATAGCTTTAGTTGCTGATTCGCCTCTAACCGCAAAGCCTTATTAACATTAAGTTAATATAACATTAACTTAATTCATTCTTATTTGCTTTTCTCTAAACTACGCACTTACGTACAAGGAGCAGAAATTATGGCAGGACTAGGTATAAGAAACATAAAGTACACCTAATTTTATATATGTTTATTCATTATAAAGCAACAACAATAAATGTACAAAATACTTTTCACTATATACACAAAGACATATTTGACAAAACAAAACTGATAATAAAACCACAAAAGTATGAGTCAGCAATAATAATAAATAATGTTTGTACAAAGTAATATACAAACAACACAAATAAAGCTTAATATAAGCTCTTTATATATAAAAAAGAATATTATGTCTAATTTTTTTCATAAAAAGAAAAGAAATAGTAACAGAGTAAAAAAATTAAGTGAAATATCCACCAAGCATTTTAGATACTATCTGAAAACAACGCAACAATATAATACAATGTAGATGCTAACTTTTCAAAAGACTGAGGAATTTGATCTGTTTCAAGCGTACGAAACCTGCATGATAGCCAGTAGCGTAAAATGTACGCGACTGTAAGTTTGGATTGAATTGGACTCTGTTGATTGCTTGCAGACAATATTCGTTAACTGCAGGCGACGAAAACGAAAAATCTGTACTTCCATGTTTCTTTTTCGAATTTGGAAAATTTTCAGGTTTATTCTATAAGAATAAATGGATGAATGAACCATAAAGTAAAATGTAAATATCATAAACTTACCAGTTGATAATCTAAAAATACCAATCCAAATTTATTAACAAAGTCATCGTATGTTGTTCTCTCAGAAGACACTGGTTCAATTTTAGGCACTAACTTGGTTTTAGAAAATAACTGCAAAATATTGTAAGTTAAAAACTTAACGTAGGTTATGATATCTATACAAAGAACTAAGCAAATTAATTCTAGACATTGCAGGATTTCAAGGTGACACATGCAACATCGACCACTATCTAACGAAAAGCAAAGACTACAGAAATAATGTCAAAGACACTTAAACTCAAAGAATCCAACATCACCAAATCACTTTTTTAAACTCCTCGACGCGCGTTTCATTTATCAGCTCAGTATTATCAGGCGATAATTCAGATTGAATTTAACCTGAATCATCTCCTGATGATGCTAACATGGTTATTGAAAAGCACATTGAGAAATTTAAAAAAAAAGAGATTTCGTATTTAGTATTTAGTGGTAAATCTCTTTGAGTTTAGTGTTTCATACTGAAGGTTCCAATGGAATACATAATAATTTATAAATGTCCAACACTTACACATCTTATATATTTGGCTTTAATCAGTTTCGAATCAACATTATAGAAAAAGCGATGATTAAATTGTGCCATTATTTCTCCTCCAGAACTGCAATGAAGAACAGTATTCAACCAATCGCTAAATGACAACGCCGTTATTCCCGATGCTCCCATAGTTAGTGGTCCGGTTGATGTCATAGCTTCTCTCAGTGGTTTGAAATATGTATGAGTCGATACTAAAAATAAATGTTAGACCTCAGTCGAGGGTGAGAAAAGCACACTTCTTTCCTACTTAAGTTAGTCATGGTAGTTTCATCTTCAGAGATAATACTACAAGGCCATAATGTCATCCAAACACCATCGGTTAAAATGTTTTTCTTCATAGAGTTGATCTTCATTTTTCTGTGTAGATCCCAATATGACAAAACTCTATCAAAAGAACCTGTACACAACCATCTATTGCCACCGTTTAGATAATTCAAAGTAATAACTAAAAAAAATATTTTTAAAAATACCAAACTCGAAGAGATTCAACACCAAATCACAAATTCAATCTGGATCATCTCCTGATGATACTAAGGAACTTAAAAAAGTGATTTGGTATTTAATAGTAAATCTCTTTGAGTTTAGTGTTTCACACTGGAGGTTCCAATAGAAGAATTGATATTTAACAATGTTTTGTTAAAGGAATACAGAAAATGTACCTGTTATGTTTGAATAATGGGCCTGGAAACATAAATAAGGAAATATGGTGGTTTCATCATTATTATCTTCCTTCTTTACCAAAACACTGTCAGTATTTAAATCAAAAAGAGCAACGACGCCCGTTGTGTATCCTACAGCAATGTACCTATGTCCTGCAGCCTTAAACATATTAAATGCATTAAAGTTTGCATACACAGCTGCCAATTTATTACAAGTTATTACCTTACTCCATGATATCTTGCAAGCATAGTATTGTTGCTTTCCTAAAGATTCACTATCATTGCTTAATTGTAACTTAATAACTGATTGGCCCTTGTAGATTAAACCTCTGAAAAAAAAGCAATATATTATTCTTATAAGTGAATTCACCAAGAAAATCATATATTGATAAAAATATTTCTCATCGCCTTCGACCTGTTTCATCTTTATGGTAAAAGTTCGACTGTGCGACGAGAAACTGAGTTATTCTTTAGTTGCCATTCCTTCACTCACCATCAAACGTCAGCAAGTATCTTGCGAGACCGGTATCTGGAATTAAATCATCATCAATCGGACTCGAGCTGAACGTTCGAAAGCATTTAAAGCAATAACCGAGGGGTATGGTCATAAACATCATCCACGTCGGATGTAGGCTTAAATGAAATTCAGCTTACGCCATTATGTGGCTCGCAACAGTACTACTGTGTGAAACTGTTCGTTCGTGACAGGCCCAGGCCCCATATAGGTAACAAGTATGTATGAAAAGTTGCATAGTGGGCTCGTGAAAATAATTTAAGATTGTTCATTTAAGTGAACTCAAAGCACGTTTCACTAATCATGTTAGCATCATCAAGAGCTGATTCAATATAAGTTTAAAAAAAGTGATCTGGTGTTTAGTGATAAATCTAATCGAATTTAGTATTTCACACCAAAAGCTTAAATAGAAAAATTGATAGTCTGATTGATTTTGAATTGAATTGAATCATTTCCTGTTGAAAAATGATCAATTCTTGTGTTGGAACATATGGCATGAAGCACTAAAGTAAAAAAGATTTATTTCTAGACACCAAATCACTTCTTTTTAACTTCAAGCATGGTTTTCGACAATTTTTAATATTCTCAAAAAGCCCACTATACAACTTTTCATGCATTGTTTTATATCGCCAAGTCTCATGAATAAACTAGGTGAGGAAAACTTCCCATTTGAATTCTAATTAAGTGCACATTGATTCCCTTTTTATTTTCCTATGGTACGAAAGCTTTTAAAACAACCATACAAGTAGTATATAATATAATAATATACATATAAGAAGCAGCATACAACACTGTTGACAATTTTTGACTGTTTAATACTTGCAATATAGCCCCAAGGAAGAGTCGCACCGCGTCGAATGTCAGTTCCCAATAGCTAAAGTTATGCTACGCCGGGCGTACTCGATATTTGAAAAAGTTACCGTAATATAGGCAACCTAATAAACCGACACAGCGGTATAAGGGATATCCGATTAAAAAAAATGTTTGCAATATTCAGACTTTTGAGCGTTCTCAAACGTTTGTCTCCCACATTGCCCATCACTATCTTGAATCGAAACCATCGTTATCTAAACGCGCATCTGAAAATAGTGATTTGGTATTTAGGTATGTGCAAAAAAGTGATTTGGTGTTTAGCGCCAAATCTTTTCGCGTTTAGTGTTTCACACCGAAGGTTCCTATATACGAATTAATATAAATAAGCGACTAAAAGTCAGATTAGCCCCTAAATATGATGTAAAAGAATACTAATTATAACAACATGATGTTAAAATGAAATAAAAGAAAACCCATTTGGTTAGAACCTTTTTCTATTTGAAGTACCATTGATTACAATATGTTTTGAATACATCATTTAAATGCCTACCTAGACTTCGTTTATAGGAAGAAATTCAACGAATTCAATTTTCTATGCGTACTTAATATAAATGCATCAAGTGTTCTTAGTTTGTCTGCATAAAGCCATCATTTCAAATTACCACACAAAAAATAATCCTAATAAAGTAAGAGTGGAGGAGCCTTATTAATTAATACATCATATTCAAATTCATTTTTACGCTATATCTAAGACACGATTAATTTTCCAGAATGATTTTACTGAGCATTTAGATGGCATACATGGTATTAGCCTGAATATAAATAATAACTTTAATGTTCTTCTCACGCCATTGGACGGCCTAATTTATTTTTTCCTCGTGTTTTTAGATGAGTTTTAGAGAAGTTTTCCTCGTGTTAAGTTAAGTCACAACTGAGAAGTTAAGTCACAACTTTTTGAGGGTCAGCAGTTGCATTTTATGAAACTGTCGATCAAAAACAGTTTGTTAGAGTAAGTCGATAGTAAGCAGTAGTGTATCACGTTGCTTGGTTTCCATTCAATCAATTTAATAGTAGCCACATAGGATTTGTTAACATCGATCGATACCCTCCACCATTGACTCTATCTGCATTTCCTTTCTTATTTTGAAAAAAAGGTTTAATGCTGCCACCATGCCGTAAAGCAAACCTCAAGTGATTTTTTTCAAATGTAGAGGTTTGTTTTACCAAATTAAAGATCAGTCTTTACTTTGAATATGCTACACATACTTTGAATAGTAATGTCTGAATGATTGTGGCGTGTTCATATATTTTTTTTCCTTTATTTGGGTTTTTCGCCACTGTTCTTATTTAAAGAAAGAATCACTGGGTAAAAACAAAAAAACCAAATGGAGACAAATTTCTCAGTGATTATTTTTTCTAATAAATTTGACTAATGAACAAAATTTTAAAGATATAAAAATGTTATAAAAAAATTTACAAACTTTTAACGTTAACGTTTCGGAGGGTACTCTCCCCCCGTTTTCAAAACTAAATTAAAAAATAAATTGTATTAATTTGTAATATATAAAGTAACGAGTGAAAGTAAATATATTTTTTTGTATATATCAACGATACTTACATTGACAACAATAATACAAAAATACACCAAAAATACATAAAACTAATATACCACTTCGCCCTATAGTTAGTAGTATAGATTTCCCATGTTATAAACTAGCGAAATTTTTATTAAACATTTTAAATCCACTTTCGGGTAGAACAAATTCATATATTAAAAATACTTCAGATTTTTTAGATAAAATTTCGAACATTAAAGTTACAAACCAAAATTTAATGGTTAGTTTTGACATGGTAAGTTTATTTACTACTGTACCAGTTGTTAAATCACTTTTAATAGTTAGAAAGAGATTAGAACATGACACAACATTAAAAGACCGCACTAAACTAAGCATAAATACAATTTTGGAATTATTAACTCTGTGCTTAAAAACCACATATTTTTAATTAGAAAATGATTATTATCAACAAAATTTCGGAATGGCAATGGGTTCTTCTCTTTCTCCTTTGATGAGTAATATCTTTATGGAGGAACTCGAGAATGACATATTAAATAAATCTCTTGAAAAGCCATTAATATGGCTTAGGTATGTTGATGATATTTTTGGTATATGGCAACATAGCATTGACGATCTAAATATTTTTTTACAAGATATAAATTCTCGAGAGCCTACAATTAAGTTTACTTTAGAGATGGAGAAGGAGAATAAATTGCCATTCCTCGACACTTTAATATTAAAACAAAACAACACATTAAAAACTACAGTTTACAGAAAACCGACAAACACAGATAGGTATCTCAATTTCTTTTCAAATCACTCAAAATCGGACAAAATAGGAGTAATTAAAAGTTTATATGACAGGGTAAAACTTGTTTGTACCGACAGTGATACACTACAAAAGGAAACAAATCACATAAAAGACATTGTAATAAAAAACAATTACCCAAAAAATTTCACAAATAAATCATTTAAAACTTTTGATACCAGACAAAACAGACAAGTTATTAATAGCAATAATATTAACTCTCAAACAATTAACCTCTCAATTCCTTATATCCGCTAAATTTCTGACACAATTAAAAGAGTAGGAAATAAATACAACATAAGAACGACATTTAAAACAAAAAATACTCTTAGATCTCTATTAACCTTGACTAAACCAAACAATATAAAAAAGTATATATATATATATATATATATATATATATATATATATATATATATATATATATATATATATATATATATATATATATATATACATATATATGTATAAGGAAATGGGAAAAGGAAGTTCTCAAGAAATGTGCAGAGGAAGTTGGTCTACAAATATCCTTTCAAAAAAAAGATTTCTTCTGCTCAAAATTAAATGTCCAAAATTTGAACACCTAATACGGCAAAATAAATAGGGTCACTCACTTCAAATACCTGGGCGAGATCCTCGAACCCACAGGAGGATATATATATATATATATATATATATATATATATATATATATATATATATATATATATATATATATATATATATATATATGTATTGTATGGTTTAGTCTTGGTTTGGTATATATATATAAAATTCCCTGCGAATGTGGCAAATTCTATATAGGTGAGACATCTAGACCGTTAGATGTTAGAGTAAAAGATGTTAAAGTAAAAAAAAACCTTCTTAGAAAGGGCGATTTTAATAAATCTAGAATTGTCGACACGCATGGGAATCGGGTCATAAAATCAATTGGAATAATTCCAAAACGGTATTAAAAGAATCGGTAACAAAATACAGAATATTAAAAGAAACCGCTATAATTAATTTAAATAAAAATAATTTTATTGCTATGCCTTCGGTAGATTTAAATTCAATATGGTTCCCGATTCTAAAGAATACAATTAAACATATTTAAATATTTGAATACACAATCAGTAAAATAAACAAACAAACAGTAAACATTACCTATATATATTTTTTGGTAGTATGTCACTGTCATGAAAATCTATTGTCAATGTAAGTATCGTTGACATATACAAAAAATATATTTACTTTCACTTATTACTTTATATATTACAAATTAATATAATTTATTTTTTAGTTTAGTTTTGAAAACAGGGGAAGAGTACCCTCCGAAACGTTAACGTTAAAAGTTTGTAAAATTTTTTATAACATTTTTATATCTTTAAAATGTTGTTCGTTAGGCAAATTTATTAGAAAAAAGAATCACTGAGAAATTTGTTTCCGTTTGGTTTTTTTTGTTTTTACCCAGTGATTCTTTCTTTAAATAAGAACAGGTATTTTTGATAATTTTTGAGTTTTAGATAGTGGCGAAAAACCCAAATAAAGGAAAAAAAATACTTTGAATAGCTTTTCATTGTCATTTATAATAAGAATATTTTGTAAAGAACGAAAGCAGGCTAAGGGTGATTGATAGAACATGTTAAGACCTTTCCATCCAGCTCATTTTTTTAGTAACTCCTCACTGAGAAGTTGAGCATTATGATATTAAGTCAAAGAAATTTACCACTAATGGCCAAATCACTTCTTTTTAACTTCTCGACGCGCGTTTCGTTAACCATGTTAGCATCATCAGGAGATGATTTCCTCTGATGATCTGTGATCCTAATGATTCTAAATAGTTAGCGAAACGTGCGCTCAGAAGTTAAAAACAAGTGATTTGGTGTTTAATGGTAAATCTCTTTGAGTTTAGTGTTTCTCACCAAAGGTTCCATAGAAGAACTGATCATGATGACATTCAAGGATTCATTTATTTTCGATTAATAAGAACGGCTGATGTAAATATTCCGATATAACCATAGGACGTTCTTGTAATCAATTCAGGTAAAAGGTAATAATTTAGTATATATATATATATAGCTCATTCAAAGAAACAATAGTTGCACGTCATCAATCTAGACAAATCTATTGCCAATTTAAATCCATAAGAAAAAATCATTTAAAGTTCAAAGCACTCTGTTTCCTTCTTCCTCTAATCCTATTAGAATAAGATAAAAATACAGTGAACCAGCGGATTACATTCTGTGAATTCGCTGTCAAGATAACATTTAGGTTTGTGGTTCTGGACAGTGTTGCCGACCTTACACAAGTTTTTCGTAAAATCTGTCTTTTTCATGTTTTGATCGTTTTTGAGTTGTGTCTTCAAACGTTTCTGAATTATTTTTACTGGATTCTTTGTTGTTTTAGCAATTTTTTGGTTTAGTTTCTGTTTTGTGAATTCTGTAGTAAAAAATTTGCGATTATAATTGCAAAAAAATGCCAAAACCGTTAAGCGATCGGTGTAAGCAGCTTGTCTCGTCACTTATCAGTTATTTTGAACAGGAACGAGATAATCGGGCTCCCCTTTTGTCATTAAACGCTAAGAGAGAGGTATGTATTAATAACTTAGTAGGTCTCATGGTTAATTGGATTTTTTTAGCGAGTTTCAGCTGCACTAAATAATAGTATTGGTACAGTTAGTGCAATTTCGAAAAAGTTGAAGAATAACGAAATGTTAAAATCACAGAAGAAAAAGCGTCAACATCCAAAACGAGTAACTAATCTAGATCATCTTGATGTGTGCTCAATTCGCAATCAAATCTAAGAGATGTATGAAAAAAGTGAGTAGATTTACATGGTAATATTGTATTTTTATCAAATTTTATTGAACTATTTCAGAACAAATGGTTAATCTTGAAAGTATTCATGAAAAACTAAAGAACATGCAGCTCTTTGATGGATGTAAATCATACACTTCTAAAAGAAATTGGTTTCAAATGAAGTAAAGATAATCCACGTAGGGGCCTGATGGAACGTCCAGATATTGCCTTTAAATGAATTCAATTTGTGAAGATGTATCAAAATATCAAAGACGAATCTGTTTGATTTTATTTATTTGGATGAGACATGGATATTTCAAAATGGTACCTTGAGTCACTCATGGCAAGATGATAACAAGAGGAGTGTAAAGACTACAAATGTTGATGGAAAAAAATTAGTTCAATACGTATTACTTAGGAGCCATTAAAGTAATGTCATAAATAATTGTTTTAAGACATGTCAATAATAACATGTTATTGCAGATATATTGTTTTTCATGCTGGGAACCTGAATGGCTTTATTCCAGAGGCCGATTTAGTCTTCTCTTCTAAAACAAAAGGCGATTATCATGGAGAAATTAATAAAGATAACTTTTTGTTTTGGTTTGAAAACCAGCTGTTGAAAATCTGAGAAGCCATTAGTTATTGTCATGGATAATTCACCATATCACAGTACAGAGTGGATAAACCTCCAACTAGTGCATGGACAAAACCAAAAATTGCAGAATGGCTGAGGGAACATAATCATAATGTTCTTTTCAGGAACAAGCCCAAAAAAGAATGTGGCAGATCATATGGCTGAACAGTATGGCCGCAAAGTGTTACGTCTTCCCCCTTATCATTGCATATTCAATCCTATAGAATTGATATAGGGGGTGGCCCAAAAATTATTACAATCGTCTAATAGATCGAGATGGAAGAACAATTGGACTGTTTGGATATGTGGAAAGACGCTTTGTCAACAGTTACACCACAGATCTGGATGAACAGCATCAGACATACAGAAGAAGAGATTCAAAGATGGTCGAATCGCGAAAGAGTATTTGATAGACTAGAAGTTAGTCGAGTAGACAAAGTAGACAAAACCAAAAATTGCAGAATGGCTAAGGGAACATAATCTTCCTTTTGAAAACACTATGTTGAAAAGTGAATTGCTTCAAATCGTTATTCGGTAAGCAGTAATTAAAGGGGCAGGTTTCATAATGTTCTTTTCAGGAACAAGCCTAAAAAAGAATATGTGGCAGATCATATGGCTGAGCGGTATGGCCACAAAGTATTACTTCTGCCCCCTTATCATTGCATATTCAATCCTATAGAATTGATATGGGGGGTGGCCCAAAAATTATTATAATCGTCTTATAGATCGAGATAGAAGAACGATTGGACTGTTTGGATATGTGGAAAGAAGCTTTGTCAACAGTTACACCACAGATCTGGATGAACAGCATCAGTCATACAGAAGAAGAGATTCAAAGATGGTCAAATCGCGAAAGAGTATTTGATAGACTAGAAGTTAATCCTTTAATAATTTACTTGAACAGCGATTCAAATGATGAAAGTTGTTTTGGTGACACAGAATAATTAAACTTTGTGTGAACTAAATGAAAAACCCCTGTGTTGACATGCAGAAATTTCGAAACGGATTTTTTTATCAAAACTTTTAAACAAAAAACTTTTGGTGTTACTTTTTCATTTACAGTTTTATCAATCATACAAATGCCAAAGTCTGGGTATTTTGGTGTTGATGTGGCAACCTTGTAACGTGAGTGCGTCATAGATTTTGATGACGTGCAATCATTGTTTCTCTGAATGAGCTTTACCATGTGTAATATTGATGACATAAATAACAATATTAACTGTTACCAAACCTAAAGCTTACCTGTCTTTTTCATCAACTCGATCAATACTGTAAATATATACAAATGAATCAGAACCAGCAACTGCTACTAATCCCAATCTGGATCCATCCAAAGCTTCATCTATACATCCTGATGGACACCATTCCATATGCCAGATAGGACCGACGTTAACAGCCATGCAAGACATCAAATATGGTTCGACCCGTTCTCCGTCAGCTAGTTTGCCAGCATTCCAAAATTGTATCAGACACGGTTCATTATAATTTTTGTCAATTTGATATGTGGCATCTGTATCATTAAGAACAGAAACAGCTAATATTTGTTCGTGATTTTCTTCGTTGTATGGTGTTGGTAACCATGACAATGCAGTAACAGATCCTCCACAGAACACAGTTTTATCACCTGTAAAAGACTGTCCGTCAGCTTTATGGAATATCCTAATATCAAAACGAATTTTCACCTTCGTAAAAGTCCCTCACTTCAAATAGTTCCATTTTTTTAAAGTCCCAATTTTCGCTTTGACAATCTTTTTGGGTTTGTTTTAATATTCTAGCAGTTACATCACAAGAGATCTGATTTTTTGGTAAATAGTCCATAAATAATTCGCAATCTAGTAATTTCCAAGGTTTTTTATTTCTCAGATTATTATGAATATTGGGATTGCCATAATGTTCATCACAACTAAAAAAAATATATATATTAGGTTATGTCATAAGAAATCATTAGTTTTGTAGCATTATAAAAGGAGGGTATAAAATGTGTTTTATACCCCCTAGGATATAGTAAAGAATATGTATAGCAAAAACTCCCCCCACAAATGAGTTCATTCAAGTGGTAAGTGAAGTTCCAGTTAGATTTGAATTTCGAAACGGTTTTGATTTTCGCGCTTTTTCATTTCGGTTTTTGACATTACTAAATCTTCCAAACCGTTTGACATGTCCCAACTGCCTTATTCTTTGTGCCTTAAGGTGGATGCTGATGTTCAATTTCATTATGAAACCCTCCTTCATAGCTTTCCCTCATGAAATTACTCTTAGTATCCTTCTTTCCCACCTTTTACTAATTTTTTCATCTAGTAGATTTGATCAGTCTTATAAATTCGTCGATTTGTCCTCAATACATATTTTGATTTCATAAAGATTCTCAAATTGCTATATTTTATGTTCTCTTTTAGTTTTGATCTATCAATTCCTCTTTACCTAACATATTACATTCATATCACTGTTCTCAAGACAGTTAGATAGATGACTGTCCCCCATCAATCAACAACGGAATGCAAAAAAGAATAAACATATGGGGTATTCAATAAGAAAAAATAAATATATATATATATATATATATATATATATATATATATATATATATATATATATATATATATATATATATATATATATATATATATATTTATTTATTACAGAAATCTTTCACCCTTTCTTCACGTAGTGCCACCGATCGCCTTCGCCAAACTGTCCACCATGACACGTCACGTATTTCTTGGGACCGGTTTCTAGCCTTTCAGCCGTCATCAGCCGAACTCCAGACGAACCCAAGGAAAGCAGTTGGAAGAGATGATCGGGGCCAGGCCATGTCAATTGGCCATTTTGATGACGGGTCGTGATAGCACACAACTCACGCCATCATATGGCGAATGCTCATAGCAGTCAAGACTGCTCGTAACATTCTGCCTGGAACGTCGGATATAGTACCAGGTATGCTCACAAGGTAGCGTAACGAAACCGTGGAGAGAACGATTACAGAAATCTTGTACGTATATATGTATATATGTAAATATAGATAATTTTATAATGATTTTTCGCAGCTGCTTTTTGACTTTGCCAATGAAGTTAAATCAGTTGCAAAGGTAAGAGATAACCATTATTAAAAATAGTTTTATTTTGCTATTTGTTATCATTTCCAATACCAGATTGAACAGTGTTGATGGCAGAGGTTCCTCTGTCTGAGCTCTGAATTGGCTTGGAATTCTTTAAACTTATATACTTTCCCAGTGACCAGCTCATTGTCCTGTGTCATTTTTATCAAAGTAATTAATTTTAGAGATATGCCTAATTAATTCAGAGCCCTGTAGGTTTTATTTCTTTCAATCCTGGCATGGTTAAAATATATAAGTAAGGCACATAGGCTTATTTTGAATTTAATACATTATCATTGCGTACAATACCTCAAATAAGATGACATATATTTACAAAAATCAAAAGAAAGGTGTCAAATCTTATTTGAATATGGAAAATTGGTGAAATAAATCAAGCTCTTCAAGTTCAAGACTCCAGGAGCACAGAAGAAATATGATGAGAGGTGAAGCATCGAAATCAACTATAGCAAACCATGTTTGAACTAAAGAGCGAAATAGAGTTTAGTTTGGAGATATTGTGGTACACAAAGAGTACAACTGGAAAAAATGAACATTCAAAGAGACACTACCAGATGTGGCGGTTAATGATTCCTACTTTTTCTTAAGAGATGGGGCTGGAAACAAGGGTTGATTAACAGTCTAAGCCCTTATGTCATTTTGTTGTTACGACAGTACCTTTCATATTTTTGTCATATTTTTTTTTGTGAGGTAAACATATCGAGTTTCGAGCCAAATAAAGAGCATATGCAGCACGTACTGCTATTCTTGTTCGATCAAAACAAAAACCAAATAAAAACAGAAACTTACGGCGACAATGTCCCAAGGCAAGACGCTTATGGACGTTAGTTTAGACGATTAAGTTGTGATGATTTCGGCTTGAAAGCCAAAGAAAGCCTAGGCTAACCGAAAAAATGTGAAGATGCCGAATTGCAAGCATTGTTGGAAGAAGCGATACTCAACAACAAATGGCAGAGAGGCTAAATGTTGGTCGCCGAACCATTTCAACCGAATTCGGAACCCGGCGCAAGACCAAATCGTTTTGGGAAGAATGCTGTGCATTTGATGGGATTAGAAAGGTGTCGTATACCATGAGCTTCTGAAACCAGGTGAAACAGTATATACCGTTCGAAACCGTCAACAAATAATCAATTTCAACCATGCATTGATCGAAAAGCGACCAGAATGGGCTACAAGACACGGAAAAATGATTTTGCTGCACAACAACGCCCACCACACACAGGGAAAGCGATCGGATAGACCAGTTCTGCACTTGGCTGGGAACTCTTGCCCCATCCGACTACCACTTGTTTCCATCGATGCCTCACGCACTTTCCATGAAACAATTCAACAATTACGGAAATATCGAAAAATTGCTTGATGACTGGGACCACCTCCCAAGATGTATGGTTTTTCTAGGAGAGCATCCACAAATTGCCAGAGAGATGGAAAAAACATGCAGCTAACGATGGCGCATACTTTAAATAAACTATTTTTTACCTTTCCGCTAAATTAAACGTGTTTTTTTAAAGAAAAGATTAAGAATTATTAACAGCCACACCATCTGACATCATTTAACAAAAGGACCACTGGAATACTGTATATGCAATATGATGCGCCACTGAACTCGCCTCGATCGCCAATCTGTGACTACGAAAACGGACAAGGGGCTGCTGGAGATCGATCCGGATGAAAGCGAAGGTTAAAGGAGGTCAAGGCTAACTGATCGAGTTATAGCACTACAGAAAAAAGAAGGACAGTATATAAGCTCATGCCCTTGGCATTTATCTTTAGCATTAACTTGAAAACATTAAGAGGTAAACTGTTCCAAACATACTGAACAAATAAATCATCCTGAACGTGAAACACTGTCTATCATCTTTAAATAATCGTTAAAAAATTATACTTACAATTCTCTCATCCAAATATTTGCTTGATTATACAAAAAGGTATTCATAAATTCTCGAATTGGATAAATTAAAAACATGGGTTTTACTAAAACAAAATTTAAACTTCTTTCTATAGAGTTTTTATATGAAAATCAAATAAAATACTTTTAGCAGTAGAATTAGTTAAAAATTTCTGCTTGGATTTAAATCGCAACATCTTCTTTTCCTTTTCGTCCAGTTCGATCGCTTCGTCCTCTGAATAAACTTGGTCGGCATCTGCTGTGAAATTCAAATCAGCTTTGAAGGTTTTATTATGTTCCTTTTTTAAATGTGACAACATATCTAATTCATCGCTGCACAAAAATATGCACAGCTTACACACATAGTACTAAAAATTAATACAAATGTGTATAGATAGGAAAAATATAATTAAACCTGTTACCTCCATAGGTTTTTTATCACAAGAAAGTATATGTTCTAAAGTGGTTTCTACTGAATCCATAGAAAGATCGCAGTCTGGAAAAAGGCAAGCAAGTTTGGAATTTTCGGCCAGTTGTTTTTCAAAATGCTCTTGGATAAAACTCTCTTGAAAATCGCATTCAGAAACGTAAAACTAGAACAAACCAATTAATGCAATGTTATTATAAACAAAAACTGATTTGGGCTGAATCATTTATTATAAGGGTGATCCAGAACTTTTTAAATGAGATCTATGATCAAATAAAAACTGGCAAGGGGTTGCTGGATATCGATACTGCTGGAGGCGAAGTTTAAAAGAGGTCAATACTCACTGAAAAAGAAGAAGATTCAGAACTTCAAGTGCATTTTTTTTAAGTAAAAAGTTTTATACAGGGTGTCCCATAACTTATCCGCCATTAGAGGAACTGGTAATAGTAGAGATCAAAATAAGAGGAATTAGTTAATAAATATGTTGGCAAATGTTAGTTATTAAAAATATACAGGGTGTTGAAAGTAAAACTAAATTTTCGAAAAATTGAGATAATTTAAAAACGGTTTAGATATCAGATTCAAAATCTGGGAAGTTGGGTTTTCAAAAGCAAATCCGAATTTGGTACTAGTTTGAGCCTGGTTCCTAGAGGGCGCTTCCTACCTACTTTGTGAGGAATTAATTCGCTCATATTTTTGTATCCTATAAAGCTGAGAATATTTTGACTTCAAAATAGAGAAGAGTCATAATCGCATAAAAAAGTAAACTGCATATCTCATGCAGTTTGCGAGATATTCGTGTTCGAATATTCCTTGTGCCTTGAATACGAGCAAAAAAAAAGTGTCCAGCGTTTACCTCGATACACTTTAGCAGGCTCTTTGTTAAATGACGCCTCACATTTGAGAAGATATTTTCTTTATTTCTAATAACATTGGCCGCTCGTTGATTTTTTTGTAAAAGTTCGTCTCGAGTATTGATTTCATCATGGTAAACTAAATCCATCCTAACTTCATATGATTCCCACAAATAAAAGTTTTAATGAATTAATATTTGGGCTACGAGGTGGCCAAGGAAACTCACCATCGCGCCCAGTCCATCGATGTAGAAAACGTTGCAGTGCAAATGATTTCGCACTGCAACAGTAAAATGCGGTGGCACCCCATCTTGCCTGAACCTCATGTCTTGCCTTAAGTTTAGAGGTATACCGTCCAAGAGGTCTAATAAATAATTTTCTAAAAACTGCATATATTGATCTCCATTCAGTCTTTGTGGAAAATCAAATGTGCCGATTTAAATATTATCGATAATGTCGCACCAAATGCGTGCTGGAAATTTTGCTCTCTTGGTAGATGTGGATTTTCCAGGGCGTAATAATGATTATTTCGCCAGTTAAAAATTCGGCGTCTGTTAAAAGTTGAATCGTCAGTAAACAATATCTTTTTCAGGAACATGGTGAACAGGTGAAAAATGGTAGGGGAACAATTTTTCTTTATGGAGAACTCTTGAAACAGTAGATTTGCTAATTCCGGTAAATGCCTCCAAATGCCTAGTGCTTAGTTCAGGATTTTCCGCTATACCAACCAAAATATCCTCTTCTTTGATTTGTCGATCTGGGATGATTCTGGTTGGGTAGAGCTCTTCATACCTTCTAACAGCAGCGCAACTATTGAACTTTATTTGTGTATAAACGCAGAGCATATTCCTTAAATCACGGTTAGGAAACTGATTAAGTCTGGGCATTTTCTATAAATTATTTAATACGAACTCAAGATTGGATAAACTTGTTTCCACCTACGTTTAATAGGAGAGATAGAAAACAATAACAGTTGTCATCGAGACGTAATAATTTGTACACAACATTCAAGACACACTTTGTGAATTGCATATTTTTCAGCCATTGACGAGATGTGCAATGGAATATTCCAACACGAATATCTCCCAAATGCGTGTGATATCGATATTGATATCGACACTGACCATTTTTTACGTGGAAATTAAGTCTCTTAACTACCCAGATTTTGAACCTGATATCTTCAACTGTTTTAAAATTATCTCAATTTTTCGAATATTAATTTCACTTTCAATACCCTTTATCTTTTTAATGACTAACATTTGCCAACACATTTATTGACTAAATCCTCTTATTTTGATCTCTAATATCACCAGTTGCTCTATGGCGGATAAGTTATGAGACACCCTATATACTGTAAACAGCATCAAGTTCTTGGAGCTTCTCCCTCATTTATCTCACAAAATGTTACTTGGAGAAAAATCAGGCTTTTTTTTAATAACACCCGTAAATTTTCGTAGCATGTTTGGAACCAGTCAGAACTCAAACTTTCATCAAACATACAAAACTCCCTCTTGGAAAGATTCGTTCTGCGATATTTGAATATATTTTAAGACGATGTTGAGCTTGAACATTCCTTCAATCATATTGCATAATGCTTGTTAATCTTCTCGATCACAATAAAGTGCACAATTCTAATGATTTCATGGATAATTCAGTGACACAGATAATCTGGAAGTGCTGATTGTTCAGTTTGCTTCAACAAATTCGAATATGGCTTCGGAATAAACCATGATAGATAAACTGAAATGTGGCTAATCTTCGCGATTAATTTATTCTACGCTGAACCTTTGGATCACCCTAATAATAAAATAAGATTAATTTCTTACATTTAGTTCATCTCCTCCTTCATCCTTTAAATTGCTAATCATTTGAAGGGCTCTAAACAGGAAAAAAATGAATAACCTAATAACAAATAGCAATTAATTAAAAACTTACTGTTTGGCGGCATTCCTCTTGGTGCCATATTCCACTTTACAATCAAAGTAATTGGAATGATTAAGAGCATCCTCAGACGATTCTATTTTAGAATGACCTTTTAAATGATAATCCATACTGACGGGCAACACTTTTTTGCCGCAAAGCTCACATGTTGCTTTCAAAATTTCCAATTCGTGAGCGGATTTCTGACAGGTCGTTTTGTGTGATAAAAAACCAAGCACCGACTTCTTCATCACGTCACATTTTTCGCAATGTAACGGCTTCTTGGCCTTGTACAAAGCGGTCAGAATTCGCATTATCAAATCTTGATCATCCAGATTCTAAATAAGGTTTTTAGGAAAAAAAAGCTTTTACTACACAGGTTGTTTAAAAAGAAGGTTAAATTTTACTCTAGAAACTGACTCCCTCTATCTTTATATCAACTAAGTTTTTGATTTGGCTTTAATTAAATCAAATTTAAGTCAGAAACAAAAAGGAAATTAGCATTGTAGAGCTTAATATTGTTGTGAATGGTCAACCAACTGGAAGAAGTAGCATGCTTTCCGTATTTGGAAAATCAAATTTCCTGCTCTACCGACATACAAGAAGAGTGTTTAGTAAATGAGACTTAAAGACACACTCAAAATCAGTGCCTACAATGCCATTATAATTCCCACTCTTCTGTATGGAGCTGAATCTTAGGTCCTGTATCAAAAGCAAATAAAATAACTTGAGAGATTTCATAAAGACTGCCTACGGAGAATCTTGAAAATAAAATGGCAAAACTATCAGACCAATATGGACGCACTCGAAGGAGATTTACAACTTGGCATCTTTATTATTAAGAGATCCTCACAATTCAATCTTTACAATATACAATACAATAATTTTTAATACAATATCATACAGCCACAAATCACTGCATGTGTGGAGGTCAAATCCAAGAAAAGAAATTAGAAATTTTGGAAAAAGAAAAACCGTCACAACATTCAGCGCAGGTCTTCAATTAGAACAAAATGATGAAAAAGGACACAACCCCACCCTATATATTAAGGCTCAAGAACAAGGAAAATCAATTCAGCCTTGCTGACAAACACCCACCTGAATGAGGCGCGCACAATTTCTTTTGTGTTTTCTACCTTCCTTTCTATATTTTGCTTAAATGCCAGATAACTGCTGTTCTTCTTCATAATGTTATATATTATGTTTTTCGGCAAAAGGTAAAATAACCGGGGGCTCAAGACGTAAGAGGACTTTCTCACTCCAGTTTTGTTAGTGAATGGAATGTTTAAAACAGTCGCACCACCAGCCATTGTGTCATAATGATCCTGTTGCTTATATGTGTAACCCAGAGAGCTAAGATGTTTATATAGGAGAACAGCTATCGCCACATAATATTAGCATTTCAGTGGAAGAATTCCCGCCATAATAAAAAGTTTCCTACTCGGGTGCTCCCTCGGTTTTCTGCACATTATCCCTAGAAATATTTTTTGCATTCTCTCAGCGACTCAAGGTGGCTGTTGTATGTGCCACCCCATGAAACAATTCCATATGTTAAAATAGAATTAGCAAGAGCGGAGTATGTATGTCTTAATATATCAAATAACATATACTCTGACGCTTTCCTAAATTGGGCCATCACAACAAAGAGCCTTTTCTTTAAATTGAGTTGAGGTTTCCAAGAAAGTAGCTCATCCAAAGTAATACCAAGATTCTTAACTGCAGCAGACTATTTCACCTCTATACAATCACATGATTCATCTCTATAAATTAAATGATGCTATTTAATAGGCTCATCTAAGTATCAGGGATTCTGAAGTGCAAAATTAAGCATCCTAGTCTTACCCATATTAACGAGCATTATATTTCCAACAAACCAGCTTTTCAATATTTTCAAATCTCTTTAAATATTTTGCACCACTTTTAATTTTGTATCCCCTGCATATAGCAGGGCTGTGTCGTCAGCAAATGTAAAAATGTGGCCCTTTATTCTTAAGGAACTAAGGTCATTTATATAAATTTTAAATAATATTGGGCTTAACACCCTATACCAGTACCCTGATGGACTCCACACAACACTAATCTCCCTGTGCTTGTATACCCATTCACTTTAACATTCTGAGTTCTTCTAGATAAATAACTGGAACCATTTGCAGATAGTTCCCCTTATTCCTAATGCTTCCAGCTTTTCTAACTAAATAGAATGCGACACAGTATCAAAAGCCTTACTAATTTCCAAAAATAATCCATTTACATATTTCCCTTCATTGAGGTTTTTATACAAGTAACTGGTAAGTTGAAACAAGGCTGGATTCGTTCCCAGACCCTTCCTAAAGCTGTATTGAGTTTCTGCAAGGAACTTTATTTTGTCTAAATAATTAGTTAACTGCTGTACCATTAATTATTCAAAAACTTTTGATCACCGGCAAAATCGCAATAATTCGATAACTCTCACAGATTACTGTTACCGCCTTTAAAAATTGGCACAAGCTTAGCTTTTTTAAATTGACTAGGATATTCTTCTGGTCAAATTGATATATTAAACATATAAGCCACTACTGGAGCAATCTTTAATATTTTTTAGCATTTGAGTTCCAAGCTCATCATGCCTCATACTCTTATTTGCATGTAATTGGCTGATACCATTCTTCACAGTATCGTGATCAACAGGAGTGACTGCAAATGGCTTCATAGTATGAAGCAGGGAAGATCTCTCGCATTTTATCTATTGCTGCTCTTGCTCATCTTGCTTTGTAACAGCCCCAGGTACACCATCAAAATACTTAGGAAATGCTAAGAGCCAACAGTTTGAGCATAGCATATAAAGTAAACATTGATTCATCATTAAGTTCAGCATATGCGAAAACAATAAGCTAGCATAAAGAAAATGTAAAAAAAACCGCTTGGTACTTTCGAAGATCATTGACATTTTGAAATTTTGTAGTCAACATAACCTTCCTCTTCGAGGACATGACTCAACTCAGTAGGATTAATAAAGTACAGTACAAAAATTGATTCCATTTTAGAAAAACATATGAATGGCTCGACTGTATAGGGTTTCAATAGCACAAAAAGTAAAAAGGAGGAAGGGGAAAGCAAACAACAATTCTTCAGCAGCACTATTTTCTTCTACGCCATCCTACTTTAAAAACTCACGAGCCGCCACTGATACAGAGGTGCGCAGCTCCATGAGGAAAATAATCGCCATAAAGCCTCAAGCGAAAGGCAGGCGCGAACAGCCAAACAGGTTGGGCCACGTGTACAAATTCTGTATCCTACTGACCTTTTGAGCCACTATAAAATCTATTATTCTGCAACAAAGGCTCAGCAACATTGATAGCCATAACTGAGATCATGCTCGTATTGAATTGACAGCCGTCAGTACACGTGTGTACGGGATAGGAAAATATTTATATATCATTTTTTTAGTAACTTTTAACTTAACGCTAGGAAGTTGCTCCATCGATATTTTTCGATTAAAGTCACAATACCACCTTGATCAAAAAGTTGAATGGAATGTTTTGCGGAAGCAATTCTACAAAAAAGAATGGATTTGTGGGCAACCAACTCGCGACTTGCTGACCAAGAACGGAACTCACCTGATTTGGCTCCCTGCAACTTTTTTCTGTCCAATCAAGTAAAAAAAAACCACTACGGGGAATGCGTTTTAGCAGCTGAGAGGAGGTTATGGAAAAATCGAAGACGGCTCTGATGGCCACTCCTAACACCGAGAATAAAAAATGTTTTCGAGGATTGGATCAAGCGTTGGCTTAAGTGTGTTACAGTCCATGAGGAGTACTTTGAAGGGGACATCAATTTTGATGAATAAACTTGTATTTCGTATTTTCTAAATACATTTCGTGAACTTACTGATCAAAGTGGTATAACTGTTATGCTTTAAATTCAATGCAAAAAATATGCGAGGTGTGGTCGATGTGGCAACACTGTTGGCTCCCCATTTGGAGTAAATGAATGTCAACATCTGATGCATCTTCAGTGTACGTTTACCTCTCCTCTAAAGGTGAATCCAACAGTGTGGCCAGATAGAAGGCTATGTCACCAGTCTCATTATTTTATTTACACACCACATATAATATTAAATGCTGTTATTACAACTAATCTACTTATGTTTTTAAACTTACCAAAGGTGGATCTCCTTCTCGCCAAGCCAAGTTGTTGTGCTGACGATATTTATGGTAAGTCCAAGCCGATTTCTCCATCGCTGTCTTACAAATTGCACAAGTCACCCCACCGCTTGCATTAACGACACCGTTACATACATCTAAGTGGTCGTAGAATGCTTGAGGTTTCTTAATTTTTTCTCCACATTTGTTACATTTCAATCTCCCCTTAGCTTTCTTGAGTTGATGCAGTGTTTTTAAAACGAAAGCTTCATCGTTTGTTGGCTGAAAAGATATACAGGTTGTAAGGGAAAGTATTTTTGTAAATTTAACCAGTGATTCATCATATCATTCTAAAGAAAAAAGTTCCTTCAACAAGGGTCAAATTCTTAAATCATCAATCGAAACGCTATAACAAGAATTAACATTTTAAACAGAAATGTGAAAAAACACATTTCTATCTGCTCACTATTCCGGCTATTAACCGTTAATTGATGAATTGTTTGAGGTAATTCTTTGTAGTAATTCTTTGTAGTGTTTGAGGCAATACCTTTGTTTGTCATAACACTCCACCTCCTACAGCGATAATGCATCCACCACTAGCTGGGCTGCATTCATAAAGTGTGACGCGTCGTAAATTATCAATAAATAATTGTTAAGATTTCTTTCAAGACTTGGAGACGAAGTTCTATCACCGGTGACTAGATTTAGTTTATACTTTAAGAAACCTTGAAGATGCCATAATTCACTACACGAGCACGAACTTATTAAAAGATCAAATACGACAGTGAATCTACAATGTATTATCAAAGAGATAAGAGACCAGAACCATTAAGTCTATTAGATAACAGAAACTACAATTGATATTTGATAGTGATACACATTAAGTTTCATACCAACTAGCACAAAAGTGAAGTGAGTATGAAGCTGATCGCGTGAGAATCGATTTACACAAATCTACAACCATCGATCAACATTTTTTATGATATGCATGATACTTTACGAATTTAGATATAATGTAGTTTTCCAATCTTTTTCCTGTGGTACTACATCCCCTTAGTTGACATCCTTCAACTTACGTCTCCATCCGGATTAATCTCCAGCAGTCACCTTCCAGTTTTTGATATGCAGTAGTTCTTCAACATCTCTTCTTACATTGTCCTATCACAGTCTTTTTCAACCTCTCTTTCTGTCAGCCATTATTCGGCCCTCCATGATTATCCAATTGCTTGAGATCGGAGAAATACCTGGTCCTCCAAATTCCATTGTCATTCAAAACATCAAAAATTCTCCTAAGTATTTTTCTTTCGAATACTTCTCTAATACTGCAAGCATTTATTTCTTGCAATGCAATGACTGCAAGCATCTTCTGTTTTAAATTATTGATTGATTTGTCCGTCACTTTGTGATAGTTCATTTTTAAAAAAGGAATAATGTGTTTGAGAATGTAAAGTCGTTTTACGAAACTATAGTCACACAAATTTTGTTTAGTTATAGTTATATCAAAATAAAAGTGATAGATAGCAAAGTAAAAAATTCTTTTATTCCTTTTTTTATCTTCTGTTTTCTTTGTGATGGTCCACGTCTCGAAGACTTAAGTGATTACTGATCAGATAAGATTTTTACATATCCTAACCTTCGCGATCCTTTGCATAACTTTTGATCTTAAGACAGACTACAGAGAATAGGTAGTTTTGTTACCCTTCATACGATTTCTGATACTTCCTGGGACGTTGTTTTCATGTAGTTTGATAGACAAATTTATTCAAGACTTAAATTTTATTACAATAAAAAAGAAGAACAAGCCGCCTTCCGAAAGGGAAGACAGATAACATATTTATAATAACTAACATCATAGAAAGAAGCATGAAACCTGAAGACGAATATCTTATACATAGAATCCATCAAAATTGTAGAGTCCATCAGAAGTGCGTATAAAAGAGCGGGAAGTCAACTTCATTTAAATGGAGAAACATCTGATGAATTTCAAATGGATAAACGGATCAAACAAGGCCACAGTTTAAGCCCACAATTGGAGTTTTTTTGGACATTTTTTTTTGTCATAAATGGAAAAATCTATAAAATAACCTTTATTTATATTTATTAATGCATGTAGGGAAAACAAATTAACATGCCAAATTTGTAGAAATCTACATGTAGCAACACAACCGAGTGTAGTAACAATGAGAAAGCCCTACAGGATCATCTATTTTGTAGGATACGAATAGTAATATTCAAGAAAGGACGAATAGACAAGAACAAAATTCGACTACCCATTTGGAAGGTAATCGTATATGAAAAGTCTTAGACTTATGAAAGTTTTACAGGATATTCTCATTTGTAGATGGTTGAATAGTACAGAAATTTGTTACTAAAAGCTTTCTACTAAAAAAAAAAGAGTTAGGTGTCTTCTTTTACTTGGGAAATCTCCGGCTGGTCATGCATTATAGATAGTTAGCAGCTGGATTTATTTATATTTGCAAATATTATTAAATTAAGAGTCTAATGTCATGGTTGGTAAAGCATGTAAGGCGGAAAATCGCCATCGTTTTAAAAATACTGAAAACCTTAATCAAAGCAATAATGTAGTATGTAGTAATAGACAGGTTCGGTAAACAATCAGCCAACTCCCGTACGTCAAAGGAACGTCATATCGGCCGAGAACATCGCCGCTGTCCGTGAAAGTGTGCAGGAGAACCCGAAGCAGTCAATTCCCCGCCGTGCACAAGAGCTCGGCCTTTCGCAGACTTCAATTTTGCGTCAGGACTTGGGCCTGCACCCGTAAGATCCAACTGACCCAGGAGCACAAAGTTAATGACCATAGACAACGCCGTTTGTTCGCTGACTGGGCGAAAAATAAAGATTTCAACATCGACCCGCCCTTATTAAAAAACCCTATGGAATGAGTCATTGGAAGCATACGAGAGTTTGATTTGCTCAGTTATTAATTATATGTTGCCTTTTACAGACTATTGTTATCATTGCTGTAGCTGTAGATTTTATGCTATATCAGCATACATTTATTAATATTCATTTAAAAAAATAATAACTAATTACGTTTAAAAAAACAAATTTACTAATGTTCCCTTTATAAGTTAACATCAAGTTATTATAATAAAAATATAATATAATATTATAAATCTGTGACCATGAAAATATCCACAGCAGGTATATTATTAGAATTAGCCTTTATGAACCTTTTGTCACAAATTACTGAACCAAATTAATAACCAACAATATTTTATTTTGCACTTAACCAACAATAATTTTGACAGTACATGTACAGTACAGTGTTTTTTTATTTTATAAATTTTAATTCATTCATAATTAATTGTAAAAAAAATTGAAAAGTCTTCCGCATCGATTATGAATATTTATGATAAAGTTTTAAAATAACATAAAAAATCGATATTTATTTTTTATTCAAAAACCCAATTGATTAATATAATGATAGACAAAATATTGAAAAACACAAAAGAAAGAACAAAAAATCTAAAGACAATAATAGGATATAGAAATATGTCAGAAATTAGATTGGAGGGGCTATTTTAAGCGGGCATGGAATGGAAAAAGAACAAGGAAAACTTTATAGTTTTATTACCGCCCATTTTTTAATTCTGTAGCCTTCTTCAATCAGTTATCTTTTTCTTTACTTTTATTTTGTTCTAGATCAGCTCTTTTGGTCTCACATTTATGTAATCATAGGTCTATGTATAGTTTCCCCATATTTCAAGAATTTAAACATGACACTTGAATAAATAACTATACATAAAATGAGTCATATTAACTTACCAATGGTATTTCTCCTTGTCTCCAAGCCAAATTGTAATGTTGTTGACTATTATGGGCCATCCAATTATTATTTGGTATTGATTCGTTGCAACCCATACAGATACAAGAACCTTCCTCTTCAACTGGCCTAAAAAATCATACATGAAATGATCTGAATCAGTGTATTCAAAATCATACTTTAATCTAGGCCTCCCTTTCCTTTTTAACTTTCCTATTTCCACATTATGTCTGAAAAAAACAAAGTTTTAAACCATACTGATTATTTCTTTGTTACACATTATGCTTACTCGTTTTCTGTAACATCTTTCCCTTGAAGAGTCCTAAACATTCGATTAAGAGCTCTTGTTGCATTTCCAGTCCAATTATATCTGCTGTTTTCTTCATTCTTCTTATCTGAATCATCATTTTTATTCTCTCTGCCAATTTGAATGGATTCTTCTTCATCCTTGTGCAATTTATTTTCATTATTAATAACATTGTCACCATTAAAAGGTATATTAGTAGATGTTTCTGTATTAGAAGGCGAAGAAATACGTTCTGAATCTCCGTTAGATTCAATAACCTCTTCTGGATCTTTAATAAGTTTTTTTTTGGGTCTACCTACACGTTTTTTAGGTTTTTCTTCACCAATCAATGACTCAGATGATTTTTCTTTTGTTATTTCATTGTCCCCATCAGCTATCAATTCCGAATTTTCAAGAAGGGAATAATTGATTTGCTTAACTCTTCTGCCTCTCTGAGAAGAAACAATAATAGATGAGGGTTTGTTGATAACTTCCTGTTGATCTTCTTTGGGCGTAGCCACCAAACTTTTCTTGGGTCTACCTCTGCCTCGCTTCTTTGGAGTAACTGTATCTTCTTGATTGTTATTTTGAAATGAATCAATCTTTGGAAGCTTTTCAGGAGGTTCATCTTCAAGCTCCTGATTTTTTAATGCCTTTGTTGTTGAATCATTGTTCAGTTTTCTTTTTCTTTGAGTTTGCTGGTCGCTGTGTTGTTTTAGTGGCGATTTTGTTGTTTTGCTCAAAGTTTCTTGGGACTTGGCAACATTTTCGCAGGCTTTGTTCGTACTTTCTAAAATATTAAATATAAAATGAAAGTCCTGCTAAATATAACATACTGTAATTAAATTATCTATTTATAAAGTTTATAATTGTTCTTAAATTTATATTCCTGCAGAAATAAATGTATGTTTGTATGTATGTTTCGTTTTAAAGTTGGTAAAACATTCACCGAAACGTTTCAATTAATAAAACAAGTGTATGGTGAGGATTATTTATTCCGTGGCAGAGCTCACCAATGTTTTAAACGATTCAAAGAACGTCGTTAGGACATCAAGGACGACGAACATCCTGGTCTGAAAAATTCCGTGGTTACTACAAAGTAACATTGAAGTTGTGCGTGAATTTATAAAAAATCAGCCAAAATCTTCATTGTGATACACGGAAATGGAAATGTAAATATCTAAAGATTCAATTCATCGCATTTTGACCGATCATTTGGGACATCGAAAGGTGTGTGCGCGCTTTGTTCCACACAAATTGACTGACGATTAAAAATTGCTCCGAATCCAACATTGCAAGGACGTGATTAAAGTGTCGAAAAAGGACGAAAACTTGAAGTACAAGCTTGTTACTGGTGATAAGACGTGGCGTTTTCAATATGATCCAAAAACAAAGCGTCAAAGTGTGAAATAGAAACACCCGAGCGTGCCAAATTCGAAGAACAGCCATCTCGATAAGTCAAAAATCAAAACGATGTTGATTTGTTTCTTTGGAGGGAATTGTGCACAAGGAGTTGGTTTCATTTGGTCAATACTGTGTTTTATATTGGTGTTATGAAGCGTCTGTTGTCGCGTATTCGTCGTGTGCGGCCACAATATCGTCAACAAGGCAGCTGGCGCTTGTTGCAGGATAATGCGCCGACCCATCGCTCGACGCTCATCACTGATTTTTTGATTTTTTATTTTTTTTAAGAAAATTGGCATTTTCACCATCAGTCATTAACCATACTCGCCTGATTTGGCTCCCTGCTACTTCTATTACTTCGAAAAACTTCCGCCATCCTCAAGGACATATCTTTGACCGCGCTCAAAAATTCATTCATATGACATAAGGCAATGTAAGATATATTGAAGAACTAAAGAACTACTACAAATCAAAAACTGGCAGCAGCCTGGTTCTGGCCTGGAAGGCTGACTGACGAGGAAGAAGAAGACGTCATTTTAATGCCACGGTTTCTACGTGAGCTTAGGATAAACAGAAATGAAAAGATTTCTCCAGGACGAACTATCTTTGTAAGACGAATCAGACATGAAATTCAAGCTTATATTAAACCTAAAGAGAAAAATGAAATTTTCACAAGTGTTCAGACATCAATCATCCCCCATATTTCTCTGAGAGATTTTTTAAGTCTTTGCTTGGTCAACCTTATAACTATTGACAATATTTTAAATAATTTACAGGGTGGCACAGAAAAAAACGGTCCCGAGAGGCACATGCTGGCGTTATGGTATATTGCTGATATGGTGTAAATGTATAAAAAAAATATCCCAAAATATTGTCTACCTTATTCAATAATATTAACTTTTATTATATAATTACCTGCTTTTAAGTCATTATTTGGGAGTATAGGAGTTTTAATATGTAATTTAGCCAATATTTCCGGAGGTACAATTATGCAATGTGTTTTGGGTTCTTTTCCTACATCCTCCATTTGGACCTATAGGTCAAATCGTTTAAATATATACAAAAAATGTATATTTTAAATATGAATATTCAATAGACAAGAATAATCTTATATATATTCATTTATTCTTAAAAATTAAAAAAATAGTTTGACTCTGAAGTGGGTTCGAACTGATCGCCCCAAGCCTGTAGGTTTCATCTACATCACATAACCCAAAACGAACAATATAAATGATGTATTAACCCAAGTATATATACCGGTCTTAATATGAAATTATACTTACTTTTTATTATTTAAAATAGTTTTTTAAAAAGTTTTATTAATGTTTAATTTTCCAAGAAGAATTATAATTTTTGCAAGCACGTTGACACGTTGCAATTAGACATATTTTAACTAACAATTTTGGGTTAGTTTGTGAAACATAGCTGTGGCGTTTATGACCATATACAAGCATTATCAAAAAAAATTAATAACTCTGCATTTTCACTCACTAAGCTAATCACGGATTTTAAACCAATATAATAAAAAACGTTATATTAATACATATCATAATGTGAAAACCCTAGATGTTGAAAAAGGTAATTGAAAGCATCAAAAGATTATAAAGAAGAAAACCGAAACTGACATAAAACAGCTGACTGTTTTTAACAGTTTGTTTTGAGTCCCTGAAAAGGGTATTTAAAACAAGCACACATTAAATTTCTATCCATAGAATGTCTAATTCGAATAGATCGAGTGATTTAGCAGGAAATACTGAAGATGATGAATTAACACTACCTCGTGCCAGCATTAATAAGATGATAAAAGAGTTGGTACCATCTGTTCGAATAGCAAATGAAGCTCGAGAATTAGTCCTTAATTGTTGCACTGAATTTATTCATTTATTGAGTTCAGAAGCGAATGAAATCTGTAATCAGCTAAATAAGAAGACAATAAATGCCGAACATGTTCTACTAGGTAAGTGTTACAATTTAGTTTTAACGCAAATTTTCAGTTGCCTCATTTTCATTGTAGCTTTAGACAAGTTAGGCTTTAGTGATTATCATGCGGAGGCTGAAGCCGTATTAAAAGATTGCAAAGCTGTAGCCGCCAAACGAAGACGACAAAGCACCAGGCTAGAAAATCTTGGAATACCTGAAGAAGAATTATTGAGGCAACAACAAGAGTTATTTGCCAAAGCGAGACAAGAACAAGCGTACGCCGATCAACAACAATGGGAGCAACTGCAAGCAGCTGCCCAACAAGCACAGTTTTTACAGATGTCTACAAACAGTGATGACCAAGAGGATTATTCGTAGGAATGATCGTTTTAGTACAATAATTTTATATTGTTTCTGTTTTTCATTTATTTTGAAAAGAAATTGTAAAATAAATTCAGTAATAAAATAATTTCCTTATAAGGTTGTTTAATTCTGCTTTAGTTTGAATTTAAAAAAGATAGACCGTAAACAATTTGCGCATCATATTTTTTAGAGGTTTATCACGAATAATGGCGAAAATTAAAAAAAATTGTAAATATCCAGTGAAAAGTAACGGAACTTTTTAAATTCAAAGAAAACTACTAGCGCCATCTATTGAAACAATATATAATCTGAAAGCTGTTTATCTCCTCTACAAAAGGGACGTTAAAATCAATCAACGTATTGTCAAGTTATCTAAGTTGACAGTATCTTTTGTCACAAAAACACGATGGAACAAAGAGCTAATATTAAATTTTGTCTTAAGCTCGGTAAAACGTACTGAAACATTTCAGTTGTGAAAAAGATTATGGTTGATCGCCTACAATGCTAATTCGAGTCTGAAATGGCTATCGGAAGAATTAAATACGACCAAAGACGCACGATAATGCCATGTGCCAACATCCTCCGTATTTGCTTGATTTATCTCCGTGTGACTATTTCCTGTGCCTGAACTTCAGTCTCACCATGGAAAAGAAACTGTTTAAGCCAGTGTTAAATCCAAGAAGCCTTGACGATGACCATTGAGGCAATTTCGAAAAACGATTTAAAAAATCTCTGCTAGGCATTGATTGAACGTTGAATTGAAAAAGAAGTAATTTTTGCAAAATAATTAGTTGTTAAAAAGGTCCGATATTTTTCCGACCTTGTCTATATCAAGAAATGACAACATGGGAGAACAATTTGTTTGAAAATATCAATTAAATTTGTTGCTTGCCCCCGTCTCATTTAACGAAGCAAGTTTATATTATGTAATTTTGTTTTGTGTTTCCCTGGAAAATATCCTGGATAAGCCCTTGCCTGTACCTTCCTGTTTTATTTACAAATTTTATTAATTTTGTGCTGATTTGTGATACATCCCTAAAAATCCGAGTAGGCATTTTTTTTGCCTTCTGTATTTAAAAAAGTAGTGCCCCGGGTGAGGATCGAACTCACGACCTTAAGATTATGAGACTTACGCGCTGCCTACTGCGCTACCGAGGCTTGGACCAATAATAATTTTAACAGACAGAAAAATAAATTTAATATAAATATAACAATATGGTTTTTGATTTTTAACTAAACTATTATATATATATATATATATATATATATATATATATATATATATATATATATATATATATATATATATATATATATATATATATATATATGTATATATATATATATCTGCCCGTGTCGATCCACTGCAGGATAAAGATCTCTTCAGCATGTTTCCTGGACTTTCCTCTGCCACTCTCGTCCAATATATTTAACGATGTCATCAATCCATCGTGCTTTCGGTTTTCTTCGGGAGCGTTTGCGATCAAGCGGTATCCACTCCAGGATTACCTTGGTCCATCTGTCATCCCATCGCTTCGCTATATGACCTGCCCATCTCCATTTCAATCGCTTTACTCTTCTAATGATGTCACAGACTTTCGTTTGTTCCCGTTCCCTGATCCATGCGCAAGCCTTTCGGTCTCGTCTTGTAATACCAAGTATACATCTTTCGATTCCCCTCTGTGCTACCCGAAGTTTTTGAATTGATTGGGATGTGAGTGTCCAGGTTTCACTTCCGTATATCATAACGCATAGAACGCACTGATCGAAGACTTTTCTTTTCAGGCAAAGTGTGAGTCTGCTCTTAAACACAATTTGAGCCTGCCATATGCCTGCCGGCCACATTTAACACGCCGTTCCACCTCCCAGGCGCTATTCCCCTCCATTGAAATCCTCTACCCAAGAGATATAAAGCTGTACACAATCTCCAAATCCCTCCCTAAAACTGAAATTCTTCTGTCCTGAGCGAAGTTATTGAACATAACCCGACTCTTTTTCAGGTATATGTATATATATGAGCAATGGTTAGTTGCTCCTTTCACAATCAAACAACCATATTGTCGCCGACTTCTCGTCGGATGGCTTATAATTATAATATTTGTTTTTTATATATATTCCAGTAAAACTCGCCTAAGGTACTGGATGGGCCACGGGTGGTGGATAGTGAAAGTTCCATTAGATATTAATGAACAGCTGCGAATATCTCAAAATAAGCAGCCCCGAACCAAGGCAAAAAACTAAATCCACTTGGCGTCTGCCTTGTATCAAGCGGTTAAGTGGTCAGAGTCTGTTCACCAGTGGTGCCGCTGAGATTTAAAGTCTGGGACCTCCAGTCTTAACCTCTGAACCGTCGTGGTTCAAACCTTTAACTCAAAGTACTAGATGAAGCGTTCTAGTCATTACAAAATTACCTCGAGGAGGTAAACAATCATCCGCCAGCTTTGCTGGTACAACAGGACTTTCGGATTCTGGGGCGTCCGGATTTAAACGCAAAATCTTTCAGAGGGAGTCGGAGAGTTCAGGCTAACGTCTGAAACCGAAAATAAAAAACTTTTTTTAGAACGGTAAATATCAACTCTCTCCTTCGCCCAGGAAAACTACACGAATTGGGGCAAACATTGAATCAGCAAAAATTCAAATTTAAGCTCAACAAGTAACTAGGTTGGCAGATAATAACACCTTGGACTTCGGCAACTACAGACTTTTTAAAAGTAAAACGGACTAAAGAATACTCAAAAATACTCAATAACTCAGTGTTGCTTTCGCTATCTCACAAACTATTCTTGGTTCCATAACTAATGTCCAGGCAGTAAATAATCGACTTATGACACTATCCCTCAAGTGTGCTAACAAAAACTATACATTAATCAATTCAAACTTCCCAGTAAACGAAGAAAATAAATCTAATACTGAAAAAGTAAATAAGTCCTGGGAAATTCTGGAAAAGACTACCTAACCATGTAAAAATCCTATTGGGTGATTTTAACGCTCAACTAGGGAAAGAAAAAAGGTACAGAAAAACAGTCGGCAGTTTTCCCGTTCACAAATGGACTAACCGTAATGGCGGAAGATTGGTTGAACTATGTTCGCTGTTTACTCTAAAAATAATGTCAACCCATTTTAAGAAGAAAATAACAAAACAAATGACCTGGAGGTGCCCAAACACGTACATGGGTGAATTTCAAATTGACCATGTCGTCATTTCGTACCCTAATTATAAAGAGATTTTGAATGTTCAAGTCAGGAAAGGAGTAAACATAGACACGGATCACTACTTGACTAGAATCAAACTTAACTTCAGTAGAATAACTTCATGCACTTCACTTGACTAGAATCAGCTTAAAACCTCGAAAACTTAATCAAAAGAGACCTCTAATAATAAAGTTCGAGCCTACGAAAATAAAACCAACCCTAACAGAAAAGCTTGATAAACAACCAGCACAGAACTGGCAAGAATTGAAACAAAAAATTATTAAAACCGCCTTAACGTTGGTTTCTTTACAAAAACGTAGAAAACATCTGTTGCGGGATGAAGCTTACAAGCAAGCAGTATTTAGCCGAAGTAAAGCATTTAAAGACTGGAACAGTCAAAATACAGAAATACATTATAATATCTTTTTGGAACTAAGAACAGAAAGATCGAAGCTAATTAGACAAACTAAAAGAAAATATGAAAACAAAATCCAACAAACAAAAAATTTCCACAAAAACAACATCCGAAATTTTTACAAAACATTTAAAACTAAGTTAACAGGCTATCAACCCCAAAGTCTTTGCATCCAAAAGGAAAACGGAAAATTAGCTCTAAATAACCAAGACAATTGCAAAGAACTTTCGAAATATTTTGAACAACTATTAAACTGTCCTGAGCCCTTAAATAAATTACCAACACTAAACCCTAAACAAACAAACCCACATTCATTACCACCGAATGAAGATGAAATAATTAAGCAAATCAAACGGCTTAAAAATAACAAAGCTTCTGGTGAAGACGGAATCACTGCTGAACTTTTGAAACCTTCTGGTCCAGGTGCAATCAAGGAAATAACCAAAATTCTACAAGAAGTTTGGCGAACCGAACGGATTCCAGAAGATTGGAAAGATGCTCTGATTCATCCACTACATAAGAAAGGAGATAGAACGGATGTAAACAACTACAGAGGGATATCTCTTCTCCCAGTTTGTTACAGGATTCTATCTCAATGTCTACTAAACAGGGCACAGGGGCAGTTAGAGCCTAAAATTGGTAAATATCAACCAGGTTTTCGACCGGGCAGATCCTGCCCTGAGCAGATCCTGAATCTAAAGTTGATCCTAAGACATCAAAAACTGTACAATAAATAGCTCGTCTGTACATTTGTGGATTTCAAAAAAGCATATGATTCTATTGACCGCCAATCTTTATTCCGAATATTGAAAGAACAAGGACTAGATCTGAAAACGCTGGCAATTATTAAAGCAACATTAACTAACACAAGTTCAAAAGTTAAATTCATGGGTGACATCTCAGAGCCCTTCGAAATTAAAACTGGAGTGAGACAAGACAATGGACTCTCGCCACTCTTATTTAACTGTGTTCTAGAAAAAGTAATACAGGAGTGGCGTAAAAAATAGTGGCGCCTTGAATATTTACCAGCCCATTAAACTGGGAAAAACCAACATTAAAATTGATTGTCTGGCGTTTGCTGATGATTTAGGAATTTTGGCTCAAGATATATTAACGGCATAAAAACAGATTGAAATCCTAAAAGAAACAGCAGAAAAGGTAGGGCTCCAAATTTCCTTTGAAAAGACACAATACATTATCTGTAACAGACTAAGAACACCATTTCTAAAAACAAAATATGGGAACATCAGACGAGTCTTGCAATTCAAATATTTGGGTGAAATAATCATGAAAAGCGGGTTGGAAAAAGCGGCTAATAAGGGTAGATGTCAAAAAATGGAAACGGTATTGAGGCTTACACAAAATATTTACAACAAAAAATGCCTATCTAAAAACACAAAACTGAAATATTACAACCCAGTTATTAAGCCAGAATGTCTATATGCTGCAGAAACGCTCATTTTGAATAGAAAGAGAGATATCGAGGACATTGAAAAGAAGAAAAGAACAATCATAAGAAAAATCCTAGGCCCCAAACAAATAAATAGCACAACATACCGACTTCGAGAAAACCAAGAAATCAAACAATACACAGATATACATAGCAACATGACAAAAAGAAGGTTTAAGTTTTACGGGCACATAAAACGAATGAATCCGAGTAGGCTAAGTACACAAATAGTCGAATTTTATGAAAATAGGAGTAGAGCTAAATTACAAATAATTAAATGGATTGTTGCAATTAAAGAGGACCTAAGATCAGCAAATATTTCACAAAGTGAAATTCAGGATAGAGGCTGTTTCAGAACAAGGTTAACGTTTGGGAGGTTGGCCAGAGAGAAAAAGGACTGAAACAACTTGGTCTGACGAAAGGAAAAAAGCTCATAGCAAAAAAATGAAATCAGTATGGGCGCAAAGGAAGGCTTACAACAACAAACGCCTCTAACTGTACTTCATGTGGTTCACCAGGGCCACCAGGACCACCAGGTCCACCAGGGCATTATATATAAAATTACAACTAAATATTGTGTGCTCAATTCCCTTCACCGTGTCTTTCTATCTTGGGCAATTTCTACGTTACGTAGGCTGTCATCGATCGCCCTTTTCATCCCTTCATTTCAGGATATCCTCGGTCTTCACCGTTTTTTTCTTCCCTGGCGACACCCATTGGAATAGTCCTTTATGCAATCGGTTGTTGATCATTCGCAATAAGGTGTCCGAACTCGCGCAAATCTCTGAGTTTCATTCGGTATATTACAGTAGTTGTTGTTATTATTAAATTCCGAATTTCGTAATTAGTTATTCGCCGTATTCGGGAAATCCTAACGTTTCTTCTGAGGTAGTCTATTTGGATAACTTGGAGTCTTCTCTCAAAGTAGACGTTAATTACCCATATCTCACTGCTGCAACATAAGATCGTTTCTACCAATATTCTTCCTAGTCTCTTTCCATTTTCTTTTCTTATGTTCTTGTCCCACCATAGACTATTAAGGCACCCTATAAATTTTCTACTTTTGTTTTTTCGATGTTATATTTCTCTTTCCCCTATACAATATTTGTCCATTAGTGTTCTTAAATACTTTAACTCATCAACATGTTGGATCATTGCGTTGTCATGTATTAACATTTGGAATTTGGTATCGCTACTGACCAGTAGAATTTTTTTTTCAAACTGACGTGCTCCCCCGTTTTTTATATTCTATGTAGTCTCTTTATCATGAACTCTTAAGTTATGTGCGTCTTGTGCTAGTACTATTTGATTATCCTTAAAGTGAAAGGAGAGGGTGCTAATTTATTGGAATACCCATCCGTTGATTTTTTTTTTTTCATTTGTATGGACCCTAATACTGGCAATCCAAGAAACCTCTCGACCTTTGCAATCAAAAAATTGCTTATTGTATGAAACCAGCTCATATTGAATAATAAAACTATTTTTCATTTCAAATATTTTATTTGATATTTTACACAATACAATGAATTACTTATAGATTAAATCTTTGGTGTAAACATAAAAACACTAAACAATAACAGGTAGGTACGAACTAATGGTATAGATTTAACTTGTATTACTCATCTAACAAGTAAACATAATACATTGCACACTATTTCATTGAAAATTTATTATTCAGTCAATATAAATACTATTTTGATTTGTTTATACTGAATATAAATATATTCTAAATTACTGAAATATATAGTGTTTTATTGGTTGCATAGCCTATATAACAATTGCGTTTTATATAATACTATGTTTGAGACCTATTATATTTGGTTAAAATTAATACACA
The DNA here is from genome assembly GCA_031761425.1 of Cosmopolites sordidus. Classification (NCBI taxonomy): domain Eukaryota; kingdom Metazoa; phylum Arthropoda; class Insecta; order Coleoptera; family Curculionidae; genus Cosmopolites; species Cosmopolites sordidus. The sequence goes on from JARFXV010000589.1 coordinate 1,406,549, forward strand.
ATTTGTGGTTACGTTAGGCCTAGTACTAAAAACGATCAAGTTTATACAAAGATATTGGAAATTTGCGGCAAGAAATATCGCTTAAGATTATTTTTCCTTTTGCAATATAGAGAAGTGAATCAAAATTAAAATAATAGAATAGTACATTTGCATTATTCTTTGGTCACATACTAACATTAAATAAATATCACAATAAAAACACTAGACTTCACACGAAACAAAAAAATATACAAACATTTACAAAATGCTTAAAACTATAATCATTGTTTAAAAGATATTTCAATAAAAACATTTTTTTGTAGATAATATAAGTACTAGTTTAGAAAATTTTCGTTGAAATATCCTCTCGAACCATTCGTTCAAATATAAAAGTAATTCTCGTAGTCAGCAAATGACGTTTGACCATTTTTCTTCATTACTGAATTGTTGTTGTCAAAAACTTTCAATTCCGTACTGAAATTTTTTATAACCGCAGCTTCTTTTGTCTTTGTCTGTGTATTAGATGTCGCCTCTGTCTTTTTGACAGGTAGCAAGGACGATGACGACTTTGACAACTGTACGAGATTGTTGTTGTGACTACTGCTTGATGTCTTAAATAATCTTGAAGCTGGTAATGGCGGCAACTCTGATACCCAAAATATCTGTAAACATATCTGAATTACTGACATTATCACTGCATGATTTATTTAAATTAGGAACTTTAATTGTTTTATATTGAGTTATTTTTAAAGGTGATATCATTTATCACTAAAAATATTACTAAAATTTACCTTAGATCTGTCATTACGATTTTTAATAAAACATTTAAGATTTTTATTACTTTCTATGCTTCCTGAGTAAAAAAAAGCACCTCTTTAACACCCTTCATTATTTAAAAAAAATGATTTCCGTCGTTTGTGTTTCGTCAATCATTTATCCAAAAAATCCTTTTCTCCCTGTTCTTTTCTTCTTTTCTCCCTCCATGGCATCTGCCCCGATAGAGTTATTTTAACCTTTTTTTTTTACTTCTGATTTAACATGATATTGAACTGGTCAAATGTTATGTTTATTTTTGTTATTAGTTCTAAACTGTATAATTCACATATATAATACAAAGAAAAACATTATTGATAAAAATTAAAGAAAAAACAATGAACGTATGTCGTTACCAACTTGTCGTGTTGGTTGTGCACATTTATAGGTCACGTGGGTTGCGTGGTTAAACAAAGCTCTGTACTTATACATAAGTTTATCGGCGTAATAAATACAAAAAATTACGCTTATCTCATTTTTTACATATTCGAAAGTGAAAAAATGATGCTTTTGTTCTTAATAAGTTTAGTTTGGTTATTCGATGAAAATAGTTAAATAAATACACAATTTGGGAACGGTAACAGTTGAAGAAATTGGTATTATAGACTTAGGCAATATAGCAAAAGGACTCCAGAATGACTAAAACTGAAGACTGAGAAGACAGGTGACTACACAGTCGTCCATTAAGTATTAGTACTTAAGACATATCTCAGCAATCAGTCACGCCATCTATTGACATTTCAAAGCTTGAACATTCCAGGACCTAACGAAACCTACTTTACCACGATCGGTTGACATTTGTTGATTTTATGACGTTTTGTTTACAAGTCGAAAAAGTTTGATGTACAAATAAGATCATAGAACAAGGAGCTGTTATTAAATTTAACGCAAAACTCGGTAAAACTGCGTCGGAAACAATCCGATTGATGCAGCAAGTGTTGCAGAACGTTGCAAGTGTTGCGTTGATTGTTTAAGCAGAACAAATGTTTTTCTGTGGTATAAACGTTTTTTGGATGGCAGAGCGTCGCTAGAGGATGACACACACTATTACGTTTGAATTCCATTACGAATATTTCTTTTCAGTTGCGATATGCTTTCGTACACTTGTAAACAATATTATAAACTAAAGTAAATTTTGAGAGCCCTGTGATCAGCTGCTCGGTAGCTACAGTTGCGTGAAGTTGGCAACAGTTCGAGTGACGGACTATATACGGACGGATATATTTCTTAATGTGCGTGAATCGTTTAAAACCTGTTATTATGTGAAAAATTAGTGCTAGTAATTTCAACTTTGACATGAAGCGACATTAATGACATTTTTTTCCTTTTTTTGTAAAGAACAAACCAAATTTATGTTCAAACGTATGACATTTATTACAAAAATTACATTTTATTTTCAAATAATACTTTAAGAGAACAACGAAACAAAAAAACTGATTTTTTCTAACGCTGGGCAACGTTGCCAAATAATGTTCAAGTTCACTTTTTGCTCAAAATAATGTAAAGAATCGTTGATTAAGTTTTCGAAAGTTATTCTCCATTATTTAGACGCTGTACATAAATAAATACCTTTCTTCTGGATAAAGGAAGATAATCAGGATTTCGTCGGATTAAGAAATGACATTCGTGAGAAGGTAACCATGCTTGTTGTACTTGCAACGGTCTGTCATCTGGATGAAGCTTTCTTTGTTGTTCTCGTTCAGGATTGACCTAACAACAAGGAAACAAGTTTTAAATATAGATTGGTTTGAACTACAATAAATAAATCTACCTCGTATAATGAGAACTGCTCAACTGGTTCTTTACTGTTGTAGCAATTTAACAGAAGGGCTATCAGTTCGTCTACCGTAGTTCTGGCACTGATAAGCAAAGATTTGTATTGAGAATTGCTGTTTAGAGCTGAATCGTGAACTTTTATTAGTCCCCCTCTTCGTGTCTGTAGCGAAAACCTACAACAAAAAATACAGTTTATAGTAAAAGAAAAATAGTGATGTTATTTGGAATCAAATTCGGTTTAATTTGTCTTATTCTTTTTATCACCTTATTCATTTTGTTACCCCCCTTTGTCAGCTTCTTTTCTTCTCAATCCTTAACCCTAATAAGGGTGTAGTGACATATGTTGTCGATAGTCGCATGGTTTGTCCCCATGCCTCCCTATCTTGCCCCAATTCAGTAGCGTCATATAGACCCTGTCCTACCAATGCCTGAAGTTGTTTGATCCATCATGTGGGCGCTTTGCCTCTTGGTCTTCTATCATTGACCTTTCCCATCATCGTCACACGCCAAAGTATTTCAGGTAAGTTTGGCTTTTAGATAGGCGGTTTTTGATTTTCAAATCCGGTTTCAAATCCGGTGGGGACATTAGTTCGGTGCTGTGTCCATTCTATCCGATGCATTGGTCAGTATACCCACATCTCAAAGGCGCCAATTATTTTTGGCGAAAATGAGTGCGTGGACTGGCGTAAGCTTTATAGCTTTTTATATTGCTCTATCTCGCTACACTCTGCTCAGTTTTGTTGTGGATATTCTATCTATTGCCAGTCGGTGTTTGATTTCGGATTCGCTTCCTCCGTTATTTGTAACAGTGGACCCTAGATATATGAATTTATCCTTCACTTCAGTGAGTCCGCCACTTGCCGGATATTGGGAGAGTTGTTGTTTGCACTGCCTGCCACCCTAACCTTGGTTTTCGAGATGTTTAGTTGAAGTCCACTTTCGTTGCTTACGTTAGTTAGTTTTGTCATGATCTATTGCGTTGATGAGGGTATCGTATGCGAATTTGAGGTTATTTGTTCGTCTACCGCTCATTGCTACAACTTCTTCCCAACTCTAGAGGATTTTTTTAATTTTATATTTTATATATATATATATATATATATATATATATATATATATATATATATATATATATATATATATATATATATATATATATATATATATATATATATGCACGGCTGATGTACGCACCTCGAACTGGCCTGAATTTGTTTGATCTGGTCTTACATTTGCGATGTTGTTTTCGTATCTTATCAGTTATATTAAATTATCAAGCTCAAATAAAACAAAACAACAATCCATTTTTTGGGTTTTGAAATATGGATCAATAGGAAATTTTGTTAGAGCAAATTCTTATTGTTAATAATTGCTTACTTTGAGTCTCCTTTTGGATGGCAGCTTTGTAATACTGCCGGTCTAGCCTCGTCGTCAAGAGCTAAATGTGTCCGAACACCAGCTTTCCGCACCGTAACTTCCATGCTTAAGTAGAAAAGCTTCGGATCTCTGTGCTTCATTTTGTACTTTCCAAGTAGCGTGCCCACAACCTCCTTACAAGTAGTTTGAAAAGTGATGCTTAGGGTTTTGTACTCGATATCCGGTCTCAAACATTTAGCGTAAACTTTTATAGTGGTCTGAAACAAAAAAATATGACACTTCAATATTTATGGCATGGTAAGGACAAAAAAACTTTCCGGTACCGGGAATCGAACCCGAGCCTCCTGGGTGAGAGCCAGGTATCCTAGCCACTAGACCATACCGGAGATGTTTTTACGGTCTTCTAATTGTTTCAAAAACGGCAGATATGAAAAATTACATTAATTTTGTATACTTAAAACTCAAAAAACATATAAATAATTTAGTAATTAATTTTATTGTAATCGTAACAATCCCGTTTCAAGCATATTACATCATAGAACACCGCCCAATGCGGTAATTTGAATGATACTACAGACTGCGGTTATTCACAAATATAATTTGTGACTCGCCCACAATTACGTTTGTTCAGAAACTTTCGAATTGCGATTTAATTTCTTTTCGATGCAATGCATTTTGATATAGTTTTTAAATTATTACTAGTTAAATTATAAATCAAGACTATAGGCAACTAACAATTATGTTAGTGTATAAATACTGCTAGACTTTATCACAAATATGTATCGTTTTCATTCTTAAAATTGATTTAACAGTAGTTCTTCGACTTCAGGAGCAATTTCTCGCTGTCGCCCCAATTCTTGAAACTACTAATGTCAAGTTATAAAACTCTAAATTTCATTAAACTCCAAACTATCATTAATTAAAAGTTTTGACTTGATTTGTATTCAAAAAATTCAGTGTGCCTTGAAAACATTTAAATTATATTGTTGACAGGTTGTTGTTACACAGCTAGACCCGTGTTAATGACTCGGTTTTATAAAAATATTGACCTGTTGTACAATGTAAACTTTAGTGTTGTGGGAAAACATTTTAAAATACATTCGAAAATGTACGGTTGCGTATATCTTTAAAACAGCAATATTCCAGGAAAACGTATAGAAATAGTTAGTGCAAGGTACTAAAGACTGATACTTTGTCAAAGAGGAACGGTGTAGCATAAATCTAGTTTTAGAATTTCGAAGGAAGGTTCTGGAAGGTGTATTTACAAATCAGGGTTAAAACCCTATAAGGTAATGTACAGTGAGTGGCTTACACAGATTTAGTACACTTATTGACTTTAACATATGCTAAAAAAACTTGAGGAAATAGATATATGTATAAAGATTGGCCTAAATTTTCTACAGGGTGTCCCAAAAATCAACGTCAAGCCGGAAACGAGTAATAGACCAGGTGGTGACAGTTATCAGAAAAGTAAAAATAAATTTAGTCATGTACTTTTAGAATTATAGGCATTAAAAAAAAATAGAGAAAATTGACACCCTGTGATGATCTTTCAAGTACTGTGACTACGAATCTTTATTTTTCTTCATTATTTTTTTGTGTGATGTAACCCTGAATAACCCTTCTGTAAATTGCAATCTAAAATTAAAATACAAATGACTGAGTTATAAAGAAAATATCACTTTTTTGCTCAAAATTATTATAACGCCCAACTTTAACGAATTGTACTGGAAAATTAGAATAAATAATCTAGCAGGTTTGGAATCCGGACTAAATATGCTACCTTTTAAAGTCAATTGCCAAAATACATTTTTTTAGCTTTTATATTTTGATTATTAGCTTTTCGGTTAGCGATTTAACAAATTTGGCATTTTTTTTTCACGGAGACCATTAGGTTTTTGAGCCTTGTTATAAGAAACTTTTTTCTTTCTAATGATGTGAGTAAGAATCATCGGTTAAATTTACGAAACTTATATCTCTTACACTCTGTAGAATAAATATAATGAAGATATTATCCATTATTTTTTTCGAAGAAAATATTGCGATATTAATCATTACCTGAATATTTTCAGCTATAACAAATTGCACCCCATAACGAAAGGAACACTTTTCACAAAAGTACTTTTGATTCATTTTCCGCGAAACTTTTTGTTTGAGCATCATTTACTTTACCTTCTAAACATTTTCAGGTGAAAAAGTTAACACACACAGTTACATATATCGACTAAAGCCAGAATTAGAAAATCGTGGCGTTAGGTCCGCCGACGCTTTTCGAATGATCATGCTTTTCCGGTTGTTAATGGTTATAGAAAAATATAAAAAAAGACCTAAGAAAAAAAAAGACCGCCTATTTCGTAACCTATTTGTAGAATTCGGTTCAAGGTACCAACGATAAATATTCTTTGATCTCTCGATCAGATTTCAACAAGTTTTATTTGTTTTGACATTTGACAATATTAAGATTAATACCTTTTCCTTTTATTATCACAAGAGGGCGCTGTTTCTTATAATATATTTTGTCAGTTAATTTTTTTCTTACTATGACAGCTATCAAAATTGCACTCCCAGAATATTTTAGTTCAAAATTACTCTCATGTTATAAACATGGAATACAAAGTTTGTGAGAGCTATGAGTAAAGATTGTCAATAACTATGGAAATTATATTGTAGATTAAAACTTATCAACTTTTAAATAAAATAAAATTTTGAAGAAATAATTTTTTAGAAACTATATTACTTGTGGGTACACCTAATAGTTTCACGGTAAATATTTATTACCATAAGAACTGAATTAAGGTGTGTTTCAACCGAAATAATATTAGTGTGTTCTATATTTAGTGTTTTAAGCGTTAAAAGTGGTTTCAATTGACTTTCCCACGAAAAAGAATCAACAGTCCGGATATTCGCCTGACCGTAAATCGACAACAATTAAAGGTAGGTGCTTCTTTGTTTTCATAATTAATTAAATTATTATTACAAGAACAATTAAGTTACTAATGACGCATAGGATGATGTTATGGCAGCTCCTTTTACCAACCCAGTTCTCAGCTTTGTTTATATATATATATATATATATAAATAATATTTTTTTTTAATTCTTGCAATTAAATCAGAATTGATGAATTGATGCTCAGAATTGATGCTGGGAATATAAATTATTTGTGACCACGTCGATATATTACTTCTATAATAAAGTATCAGAGCTGACTTAATAAAATGTAAACAGTGAATGAATATACTTAAATACTAGGTGTGCCGGTTAATAACACATGCCAAGAGTTGATTTGGAGCTGATTTCATACGAATTTGATGCCTTGCATTCATATATGGCATTAATTTTGCGTAGCAGCTCAAATTCCTAAGATATAACATTTCAGTGATATATACATAAGGCTAAGGTTATAATGGATGCGTATTCTGACGAACACGTCAGAACTCGCACGAAAATATCAAAACATATAAAGGCAATTATTGTGGTTAAACTGCATGCGGCCAGTTCGTCAGATTACGCACGAATTCGTCAGAATAAGGTGAACGTTCAAACAATTTTGGTTTTTTGATCCGAACCGTTGCGATTTGTGTTTATTATTTGTTTATAAATTGGTCCTTTTTACAATGGATATGGAAAAACTAATCAGTTTAGTTGTTGAAAATAATTCTTTATGGGATATGAAGCAAAAAAACTATCATAATAGAGATATTTCTCGCCAGAAATGGGAAAAAATCGCTAAAGAGATGGAAAGTAATGGTAAGTAAATACATTCCTATACTTGAATTTACTTTTTCTACGACGGTACCCTAAAATGTCATTTCACACATTTATCATTTATTACATATACATATTATATTGGAATTGTACTTCGCCATAGGGGCTGCAAAAGTAATTCTTGAAAACGATTCGTATTTCACTGGCTCTTGCTCTATAATGGTTGAAGCGCCTTGAAACAGTTATTTCATCGTTGCATATATTTTGTTCGGGCTGTGTTGGAACTCCTTCAATGTCAATTACTATATTGTGCAGCAGACATGCAAATGCGCATTCAATGCAGCGTCGAGCCCTAGACAGGCGGTAGTTAAAAATCCGCTCTTCATTTGTAAGATTTTGTCTAGAATATGGCTTAAGTAAATATGGCTTCAGTGGGTACGCTTCATCACCCAATATTACAAAAGGAGCTTTGACTTCTGTTGAGGGTAAATATTCAGAAGTTGGCATATTGAATTTGTTCGTCTGTAAACATTTGTAGACATTAGAGAGGGAAAATATTCCTCCATCGCTTTGCTTCCCATAACCTCCAACATCAATAGTAACAAATTTGTAATTTGCATCAGCTATGCCTTGCAACACAATTGAAAAATATTGTTTATAGTTATAGTATATCTATCCTGAGTTCTGTGGACATTTTATTCTAACATGTTTTCCGTCAATGGTGCCGACACAATTAGGAAAATTCCATTGATTAAAGTAGTCTTTTGCATTCTTTTGTAACAAATCGGTTGTAGGTACTGGCATATGTTTCCCTTGATAAGTATTCCATATTGAAAGACATGTTTCATAAACTATCTGTCGTATGGCCGTATGTGAAACTCTGTATGAAAAGCTTAACGATCTAAATGACATCCCAGTAGAAAGATACCTGAAATAAAAGAAATTTAAATTAATGGTTATTAAAAAAAAAAATACAATGTGTCTCGTGTGTATTTTTAAGCATTGTTTTTGTTTCAGTCGAAGCCGTAAAAAATAAGTGGCGTGGTTTGCAAGACACCTTTCGTAAAGAGCTTCAGAAGCTACCGAAACCACGTTCTGGACAAGGAGGACCAACCAAGGAGTCCAAATGGCCATATTTTAAAAACATGCTGTTTTTAAAAGATCAATTCGTAGGTAGAAAATTACAGAGCAGCACTTTGGAGCCGGAGGTGGATACTCAATCGCAAAATGACGATCAAGAGCCTGATGAATTACGAGAAGGTGATTTTGTTGAAACCCCTGACAACGTCATTGTCGACCAAAACGCAGCACAAAAGGCAGGAATGGAAAGAAATATCGAATCACCGGATTCACCGGCGAGGCCTCCCGAGTTTGTTCTCAAAGCAAACGTGTTAAAACTGTCAAAGCTAATTCCAAATCAAATGCAATTCAACAACTTTTAATAATCGAGCAGGAAAAGTTAAAAGAATTTAAGTGAAAAGGTGAAGTATGCCATCAAGCAAAAATTCAAGAGGATAGTGACTATTATTTTCTGATGAGCTTATTACCTTATTTAAGAAAAGTTCCCGAAGACAGAAAACTAGATGTGAGATCAACGCTACAACAGGTGTTTGTTGGCGAGAAGAAATACCAACCATCATATTGTGGCAATGAGAATTCATGTCCACAGCAGGCATCTTCACTAAAGTTTAGAATGTGTCAACATCCAATGGAAACTTATGCTAGGGCTCTAGACTTCCAAAGCCCTTCTCTTCTAGAGCCAGTAGCGAAGAAACTTGGACACATTCTGAACAAACTAATTCTAGTTCTTCACAATTAAGGATCCCTTCTGGCCCAAGTAGTGGAGAAACTTCTGATCAACAGCAGTTTGATGAAAACTTAGCTTCATATTTTTAACGTACCAACCCACTTAATAAGTAAATAAGTATCTGTTAAGTGTTTTGAAAGAGCTTTATAACTATGTTAAAATAACAATAAATTAATATAAAAAAATTGCAGTCTTACCTTAATGTTAACGACAGTCTTTCTTTAGCAGATATACCCTCACAAAAATTTGATTGCTTGGTGATACTTTCTTTGATTCCTTCAAAAATATAATGAAATGTTTCTGGTAACATCCTGAAGTACCCAAAAAATTTGCTTGGTTGCTCTAACAGGTCTTTAAATAATGTATGGTATTCCCCACTAATTGGTCTTGAAGAAAATATTTTATTGACGTGTTCCGTTCTGCCCATAAGAAGAATTTTTAATAATGGTCTCTCCAAAAATTGGCACTCATATGCTAAATTTTCATTGTCATCCATCTTGAATATCTTGACATAACTGAAATTATTAGCATGCACTATAACCACTGACACCTGAACAACAATTCTGACGTGTACGTCTGAACAATAGTTCGTCAGAATACGCATCCACTATAACCTTAGCCTTAGACTATTTTAAGTTAAATGCATGGATCAAATAAAAAAACTAAACACGGATTTTTTTTTTATTATTATGTTATACAAATATTATATACAAAGATAGAGGAAAAAGTTGAAAACAACTAGTCACTGTACACCACAAATGCTTCTTTTCTGAACTCCAGCAGTAATATGCCATCATAAGCGTATCCCATGTTCCTTGGTAGCTGTTCTCCATGAGCGAGGCAGAGAAAACTAGACGAAGAAAAAAAGAAAGCCACGCAGAGGGCTTATAGTCGTGTTTTACATTACAAGACTGTATACTGTCTCAAGATGAATCTACCAGCTCTGAAAAAAGCCTTGAGGAACTTTTACCTTCAACATCACGAACTGTAACTGTTTCTACTACGAAAAAAGTAAGGAAATATTTCATCACTGCAAAGTTAGTTGCATGTTTAGATATATGTCAACTAAGCGTAAGGGATCCTGTTTATATACTTCAGGCTACAGTAGAAGCACTAGGTCTTAGTTGCGACGACTACCTAATCAACAAATTTTCTATTCAACGCGTTCGAACACAAATTAGAAAACCGAGCGGAATCATAAAAGCTGATTTTAAGGATAATGTATCCAGATTAGTTACCGTTCATTGGACTTGAAGAGATTTACCACTAAACACCAAAACACTTTTTTGAACTGCTCGACGCACGTTTCGCTACCCATGTTAGCATCATCAGGAGATGATTTAATCTAATTCTAAGGAAAATTAATCAATCTATCCTTTAAATAAAGATAATTATAACAAAGAATTAAAATTAATTAGGGAAGTATCTGAAGTGAATGGTTATAATAAGAACATCGTAGATAAACTAATTAGAAAACATAAGTTCAGAATATTATTGAAAGAATCTTCGACTTTTCAAAAGGATCAGAACACAAAGAAATTCATGGTAATACCATTTGATGCCCAATTGACAAGAGGACTAGACAAAATTTTGAATAAAGTAGACATTAAGATTGTGTACAAACCATATAATAAATTAAGAGAAGTTCTGGGCAATCTAAAGGATGAAGTAGAACAGGAAAAGTTGGGGATTTACGAAATTAGTTGTCAAGACTGTGATCGAATGTATATTGGGCAAACAAAAAGATCCATATTGACAAGATATAAAGAACATATTGCCCACATTAGATATAGGAGAAATGAAAAATCTTGTGTTGCCCAACATGCAATCGAACATGACCACAGTATAAATATTAGTAATTTAAGATTAATTAAAAGTGTTAATAATAATAGGGCTCTGGATGCATATGAAAGCATTCAAATAGAAAAATGTAAGAAAATCATCAACCGAGATAAAGGACCGATTCCTTTCAGTCAACTTTTTCAATTATTAATGTAAGGCTTAGTACACTTCACGGTTCATGATTTTTATACGCTTCGTTAGGTATGGTTTTCATATAAATAGAACATAATTTTGTTTTAGAATTAGATTAAATCATCTCCTGATGATGCTATCATGGTTAGCGAAACGTGTGTTGAGCAGTTCAAAAAAGTGTTTAGTGGTAAATCTCTTCAAGTTTAGTGTTTCACACCAAAGGTTCCAATAGAAGAATTGACCGTTCATTGGGATGAAAAATTATTACCTGGCCTGGAAGTTCTAAAGAAGAACGTCTACCGATTCTTATTTTATTGGAAGAGAAGAAACGACTTCTTGCAGTACCTAGCCTGGAGAGTTCTTCTGGCAAATATTAAGCCAAAGCAGTTCCAAACGCTCTAGTTGTGTTGGGACCTAAGTGATAAGGTGCAAATAATGTGCTGTGATACGTTAGCATCTAATACAGGGCGCTTGAATGGAGCTTGGGTAATTTTACAATAAAAACTGGAAGTGTTACTTTTTGCTTGTCGCCATCACGCTTACGAGTTGGGTCTTAAAAGTGTGTTTAAATCAAAAATCCACCAATTCACTAGCAGTCCAGATATTCCACTATTCAATAAGTTTAGAGAGCACTGGAAAAACATTAATCCTAAGGTTATCGAAACAAGCATTGGTATTGTCAAACAGCATCTTTGTGACACGAAACTTTACGAATTGGTGACGTTTTTTACTCATTACTTGTAAAAATCCATCGTATGTGACGATTATCAGAAACTGATCGAATTATCCATCATTTTTTATGAGGGGATAATAAAAGAAAAATTGAAATCAGACCTCCTGGTGTAATGCATCAAGTCAAGTACGATGGATGGCAAAAGCTATTTACTCCTTGAAAATATGTTTGCTGCAGTCTCAGTTTAAACTGAGCGTGAAAGACAAACAGGCGCTGCAAGATGTTTGTTAATTTATTGTGGCAGTTGAGGCAAAGCCTTGGCTTGGATGTAGTTTCTTTTAAAGGCAATATTAGTTTCTTTTAAGGGCGATGAATGAATATGAAACAATTAACAAATCGATTTCTAAAGTGGCTCTAAGCAAGTTCAGTCAACATTTCTGGTATTTATCACAGAAAATAGTCGTATTATCACTCTTTGATGATGAACATGATGAACAAACTAGGGTCAATATTGTAGCTAACTTACAAAGAGAAAGTACATATGATTTTGGGAAGAGATATAAGAAGAGGAAAGGTTCCATCGAAAGAAGACATTTTTCGGTATATGGTGAAAGTTTTGTTTGATATGTTATTTTAATTTCACTCTTATTTAATTAAATTATCAATTTAATTGTGATACTAATTTTTAATTACTATAGTTTTAGGGAAATCCCTGAGCTATTTTGTTTTCATCAAGAGCAAAAATTTGTTTTCATGATTAAAAATTGACAGCAGTTTCCTACAATAAAACATATCTTCGTGGGCAGAAAATTCAGCCCTTGTGGAAGCTAAAAAGACGGTTTCTAGCTTAAAAGCAGTAAATGATACAGCTGAAAGAGCTGTTAAGCTAATGCAAGACTTCCACGGTTTGATTACTGTAAAAGAAGAACAAAAACAGCTCCTACTACGCTGTGTGCAAGAACATAGAAATATGTATCCAGATTGCAAAAAACAGACTCTAAAAAGGAATTATCCTGAATAGTTACATTATTTAGTCTGTCAATATGATTAAATCCATTACTTAAACTTGTCTTTACATTAATAGTTGCCTAAGATATGTATAGTTGCGATGACCTACCTTACATAAATAAGTGTTCAAAAACAGCAGTTTACATAATCTTTGGGGACCTGTCGGCATGGGTTAATATTATTAAAAGATTAAAAAAAAATTTGTATTTAAGTATAGCTTAGTATATTAAAAATAAATAGTGGATATGCTTTTCGATAATTGAAAAAAAATATCGTCCATATAAGGGACACTCTGGTATACACCTATACACACATACTTGAATGTATATAATTGAAAGAAAAACATTAATAGATAAGTGGATGTATTTAAAAAAAGTAGAGCAGATAATGAAATACTGATTTCATTTGCATTTTTCATTTCGAGATTTTTATTAAATTTTTCTTATTCTTCCTGTGGTCCTCCAGCCCACCAGCGAGCCTTAACCTCGTTCTTCTTAATTTTTTATTAAAAAAAACACGTTTAATTTGGGAAGTGGGGAAAAAATGGTTTAATCGAAGTGTACGCCATCGCTAGCTGCACATTTTTACCATCTCTCTGGCAATTTGTGGATGCCTTCCTAGAAAAATCGTTTCTCTTTGAGGTGGTTCAGTCAATAATTTTTTGTGTTAAGTGTTTCATGGAATGTGCGTGAGACATCCATGAAAACAAGTGGTAGTCGGAAGAGGCCAAATCTGAAGCGAAACGGGTGGGGCAAGAGTTCCCAGCCAAGTGTAGAAATGGTGTCTCTGACCACTTTCGCTGTGTGTGATGGGGCGTTATCGTGCTGCAAAATGACTTTTCCATCTCTTGTAGCCCATTCTGGCCGCTTTTCGATCAATGCATGCAATCAACCCTCGATTTTCTGCGTTTTGGGTTCTCGAAATATATCCATTTTTCGTCTCCAATCACCAACCGATTCAAAAACGTTTTTCTTTTATGCCAAGAAAGCAAAACTTGGCACACAGTTTTCAGTCTTCGCTTTTCCATCTTTTTGTCATTCATCTTATGTGGTATCAATTTTACTGCCTTCTGGATCCTTCCTAGGATACGCAGACGATCACAAATTATTCGGCATTTTCAAATTTTTCCGTTGACCTGGGCGTTATTTGTCTTTTAAGTCAAAATCATCAGTTTTGAATCGTCTAAACCAACGCTCATAAGCGTTTTGCACATTAGTACATTATCACCACGTTTCCACAAGTATTCGTCTTTCACTCGCGTTTTTCTTTGATTGAACAAGAAAAGCAGTACGTGCGGCAAATAATTTTTTTTCGACTCGAAACTCGACATATTTACCAAAAACAATAATATGACGTTATACTCGAAATAGTAACAAAATGACATAAGAGATTTGACTGTGAACCAACCATTGTTTCCAATACAATATCTTAATAAAAATAGAATTATTAACCGATATACCCGGTATTTTGTGTAACTTTCAAAATAATCTTTTGTTTTGAAGTGTATCGCATTTTTATGTGTTATTAAGATTATACTCCCCAACAAAATTATATTCTACCCCACAACAATTATTACTTTGCTAATATTTTCTATCTATATAAAAAACTAAATCCTGTTTCAAATGTTAATTTATGTTAGGATATCCTATCATTCGTTTTTTATGGTTAAAGTTTTTGCATAAACGTAAATATTTCCGTGCTATAGAAGTATTGGCCATCTCTCAGTTTCTAATTAAATTTTATCCTGCTTTGGTTTTATATGTTTAAATATTAACTATTAATAATTTAATTACAGTACGAACATGTCCAAAGGAAAAATGTTAAACGAAAATTAAATTTCGGATATTACTACTTTGCGTGAAAAAAAATTGGAGTGTTTCAAAAATAGACAGAAGTTTAAATTGGATAGGGGATAACACAAAAACAGAGGTATATCAAAGACACGATAACAAGAGATGTGAAGAACCAAAGCACCTACAAAACTGGTAAGCGGCTGCTGGTGATCGATCCGGTTTGAGGCAAAGGTTGAAAGAGGTCAAGGCTCACTGATGGGCTGTAGCACCACAGGAAGAAGAATAATTTAATAAAACTATTAACCGTGTGTTTCTTAATGTGATGTGAATTTTTTAAAACGTATTATAGTGTGAAATATTAGTGCTCGTAATTTCAACTTAACGACGAGATTAAACGACAATGTGTAACTTTTTTTTGTGACAAAATAAACCAAATTTATAGTGAAATGTATGGAATGGAATGGCTATAAAATATTTAATTTTGTTTTCAAATAATACTTTAAGATGCCATTAAATAAAAAAATCCCATGGATCGAATTAAACAAGACGATGAGACGTTGTCAATTGTTAAGAAAATAAAAAAAGTCCTGACCTGTTTTCCTTTGTGTTATAAAGAAATTTTTTGTTCAAAATGATGCACAGAATCCTTGGTTAAATATACGAAAGTACTTTCTCATATACCCTGTATAGAACATTGCACACCTATTTAGTAAAAAACTTTGTCGTCCAGATTTTTTACAATTAGATCTAAGCGCAAAAAATTAACATGAAAACATAAAGTGATTATTTGCATTCATATGAGGGTTGCTATTGATGTATCTGGAATAATAAATAAAAACAAAATTTATCATTGAAAATGATTTCATTGTTTCTTAAAATATTCTCCGCGATTATCAATACACTTTTGCATGGGTTTGAACTAATTTTCTTAGCACTTTTTCGATTTCGATTGAGATATCTCCAAAACATGCATTTTGAACGCATCAATTGCTTCTTCTGACGTCGAAAATCGTTGACCACGTAGTTTATTGTTCACGGATGGAAACAAAAAGAAATCATAGGGTGCCAAATCAGGATTGTATGGCGGATGATCCATCAATTCGATGTTTTGACCGGTCAAATACTGAGTTGTTCGGTCCGATGTGTGAGAGCTCGCGTTGTTATGGTGTAAATGATCCTGTGTTGCTGGTTGTTTTTTCTTATTTCTTCAAAGACTTCTGGCAAATAAATGGTTGTGTACCATTCAGAATGGACCGTTCTACGAATCTCCAGTGACATTGTAGCCTCATGCCCATTTATCCCAAAAAAGGCGACCATTTGCTTCAAAGTGTTTCTTGCGCGAACAACTTTTGTCGGGTTTGGTTCATTTTGAAAACCCATACAGTCGATTGCTGCATAGAGATCGCAAGATTCGTTACCTATGTAGATGTTATACACGGCTTTTGATGCACCATGATTGTATTTTTTGAGAATTTTTCTGCACCAATCGACACGAGCCTTTTTTCAACAATTGTCAAATTATGCGGAATCCAACACGCACAAATCTTTTCCACAGCTAAGTGTGCATGTAAAATCTTGTGTATGCTTGACATACTAATGCGCAATTTATCAGTTCACGCACAGTATCGATTTTTTCTGGCACAACAAACGATTTTGAACGACCTTCGTTAAATTCGTCCGTGAGTGAACGATGGCCACGACTGAATTCACTAAACCAGTGATATACAATGGTTTTAGATGGTGCTTCATCATCAAAAGTTGAAGTGAGTTGATCAATGCACCGTTGTTGAAATAATCCACGTCGAAACTCGTAGTAAATCATCGCACAAAAATTTCCATGAATTAATTCCATTTTTTGACTGAGATAAAATTTCCAAGTCACTAAACAACACAAATAGCCGGATACATAATTAGCAACCCTCGTATATATTGACGTGAGATTGAAGATGATGTATATTCAAATACTTTAAATTCCAAGTTATTTATAACTGGATTAATGCTAATTTATCGTACGTAGTAGTTGTTTCGGAAGTTGTTTTTCGATTTTGTTGAATATGGAGATTAAGCAAAAAGGAAGTATAGCGTTGGTTTACGCATAGCTATAAACTAAGAAATGGGACATCCTGTGACATTAATTTTAGATTATACCGTTACAGAGCTAGATAGACAGTCGATGTAATGTTGTTATACATATGAAAAAAATTGTGATTTACCATATGGACTGTAAGGATGCCAATAAAAACAATAAAATATATGTATTTGTTTTTTTTTCTATTCCCTCTTCCATATAACATCCTTTAGGGTCAAAATATTTCATCCAACGATATATCAACATTTGTTGGAGAACGTTTTATCAAAAACGTCAAAATGGGTGTTTGTTTCTCTTATGATTACATCATTTTATGTAAACCCCATTTTATGCAACCATTTTTATAATTCTGGAAACAGAAAATAATCACTACAGGTTAAATCTGGAGAATACATTAGATGAGGAAGTAATTCAGATTGTAATTGATGCAATTTTGCCATAACCATTTTTGATTGGATCATATTTGTGGAGAGAAAAGATAAAAGCGAAATAGATGGCAGTTTGAGGGTGCGATGTCCGGTGAGTAAGGTGATAATTAGTCCAGTTAGTAATTTCATTTTGACGTTTATTGTTTTTTATTTGTTCCATTTACGTTTATAGTTACGTTAGACAGAACTGGTACTAATCCATCACTCTATAGTAAATCTTCTTCGATCTAAAATTTTACTGTCGAATTTTTAGAAAAATTTAAATTAATGACCCACCTGGTATATACCATCATGGTGCGTATTTATTTCGATACTGATATATGTTTTATGTAACATTATGTTATTTTTTTAGTTCATTTGCTCTGAGATAAACTATAACAATGGTGGTAGCTTTCTATTATTGTTTGTCCGCGGTAAACTATATATTATTATGTATATACGTCTCATTATAGAGCGAAACATATTCTGACTGCTATTGTTTTTTTTTCTGTATTACCTTTTTTTCTAAATATGCCGCTAGTAATTGTGTGATTGTGTTGCTAAACAATATTGAAAGTGTGGGTACAATGCTAATTTCATTATTATCTACATTTTAAAATATATTGTTTATATTAATTATTGTTTTTATAGTTTACGTACGGGGTATTTGGTTTAGTTCATTAGGAAAATTACCATAACTATTAAGGTATTATAGTTATCTCATTTCTAAATTGTTTTTAATTTTATTTATTGATATTAGTCAACACGTTTTGATTGATAGCCTTATTTTATCGACATCCCAGTTTGTAGGATTTCGATTTAGCAAGAAAATGGTTTAGGGAGGTCTTCAAATCTGATAAATTTATCTCATTGTGGAAATTCTGCAAAGCTCTAAACCTAAATTTGGTAGATGCGGTGGATAAAATAGAATATCTAAACACAATTTTTGATTATTTTTTATTGAATCAGTTGTTTGGCCTGGTGATTGCAAATCATAAAACATAATTTCCCATACTAAATATTTTCGAATGTTAAAAAATGTACAAACATATTGACCTGATATGGCCTCAAGTGACTTTTGCCTGATATCTTAGCTAGAATTATTGCATTGTGGATATTATTTTGTATTAATAGATGCAAATAGGAAATAATTCAGTGTGAGCTTTGAAAGTTATTCTAAACTTTAAATGGGGATTAATTTAAAGGGATTTAAATCTTATTTAAGTCGAAAATGTGTTTTTGTTTACTTTTCATTGTTATTGTAATATTTAGAGGAATCAACAGCGAAACCGGGCTTTTCAAGTGGTCAGCGCCTAACCATATGCTGTAAGAAAAATTTAAAAAATCTCATAGAACTCGAAATTGGAACTGGAGCTCATATCCAGCTTACGGATCAGACCTTGCACCATCCGATTTTGCATATGTTCTTTTTATTAATACACTTTTTACGTGAATGCTACTGCTACAGTAAGTTGAGTGAGATGTAATCTTCCTTTGTTTATTATGTGTATTCAGTTGTATATTAACAAAACTTGTAGAATTTGTTAAATCAGCAAAAAAGAGTGAGATAATTAAAGGGACAGAACTACATTATTCTATATCAGCATTTTATACATTATATATTCTTTTAAAATAAAATAAACCCTAATTGATGTAATGAATAATACATTTCTGCGAAAAAAAAAGAAAGGAAAAAAGACAAAAAAAATAAAAATGGATACTGCACGCAAAACGAAAGATAATTTGTTCAATTTCAGTTCTCATGTTGTCATTATATGCAGTGGTATTTAAAGAAAAAATTACCGGAAACATACAGTTTTCATTACAAAAAGCCACATGGAATGTACGATAATATTGTTCTCCAGAGACAAAAATTTAAAATTTTCAAAACAATGGATTTCTAAATATCCGAAATATTAACACATCGGTCAATAAGCCCCCGGTCTTTTTTTGAAATTTCGATTTTATTCATTAATATATTCTCCTTGAAGACTAATACAACCATTCCAACGTTTTTCTAACATTCCTACACTTTTTTTATAGAACGATTTCTCGTTGCCTTCAAAATATCCGTCAGTTTCGGTAATTACCTCTTCATTGAATCGAAATTTCTTTCCAGCGAGCGTTTTTTGAGGTCTGAGAACAGGAAATAGTTGCTGGTGGCAGATCTGGAGAATGCAGTAGATGATGAAGAATTTCGAAGTGCAATTTATGCAATTTAGCCATCGTTGGTAACGATTTATAACATGGTGCATTGTTTTGATGAAATAGCAATTTTTTTGTTCATTTGGAGCCTCTTTCTTGCGATCTCGGCCTTTAAACTCGTCAATAACGCTACGTAATATTCGCTATTAATTTTTTTACCTTTCTCGAGATAATCGATGAACAATAACCCATGCGCATTACAAAATAAGTTGTTTTTATGCTCTTGTATTCTGGCCGAGATTCGTCTGTTTGTCCTATGTATGTTCTGTTGCAGTCGGAAGAAGATATGCTATATACCCTATGATTTTCCAATCTAACTTTGTCCTTGGGGTTTCTTACCATATTAGCGAAAGTTTTGTGCGGCTTGTAGGCTGTTCTGATCTTGCGTTACTACTAAGAAAACACTAAGGAAAACTACAAGGTCCGAGCAATCAGAGAAGCCCTTGAAATAGAAGAAAGGGCTGAGCTAAATACGCGAAACGACGCTCGCAACATTTCAAAACTATAGAAATATCTTCTGAAAAAAGAAGAAATGCGGCAACATGGCGGCTAGGAAGAAAAACCAATAAACGGACTCCAGACAGCGTTGCTGAGTGCCGCGAATAGTCTCGAATTGCCCCGATACAATCTGCGCAATCGCTGGCCTGATATAAGACCGAACGTAACGACTCGTGCATGTCAGTTGGATTTTTCAGTCGAAGTGAGTAACAGTTGAAAATGCCGAATGAGATTTTGACAAAACGTCATGACTCTTCACAGAATTAACGTATCGACACCCGAAATGATGGGCCCACTGTTTATTTTTACGTTATTTTTTAAATCTTTTTTAAAAAATTTCAAAAGTCAGCATTGAAAGTTGAATTTAAAAAAAAGTTATTGTTATATCCTCCAAATTATTTTTTTATTTTAATGTATAATGTTGTAGGGTTCTATGAAAATCAAAATAACCTGCAGCGACATCTAATTTTTTTATGGACTCTTTGCTAATTTTGTGTATCGGGACGAATTAGGCTGATATTCGATATTACTTATTTGCGTAAATAACATATGCTAAGTAGATGGAAAATGCTATCTTACTCTTGCGCAGTGAAGTTTGGCTGCTATCTCTTTCTTATATAGGGTACTAACGTTCCTTGGACTGACCCCTACTGCCGCTGCTGTGCCGAAACCGCACTGGAGCGGTCGTTGGTTCGATTCCAGCGCTCGGATGTTTGTTTTTCTTTCTTTCTTCTGTCTGTTTACTTCCTAAAATATTTGTGATTGTTTCTAGGCAAGAATGTAAAATCCGACTACGAATTACCCCTCAGTCACGCCAGTTCAAGGCTGGGTAAGGCCGGATGCCTTCTGAGAAGTGTTCTATGTTGGTCACTCGCCAGTCGGTAGGTTTCCTGATAGACTTATAGCTAGGCACATAACCAAGGGTTTAAAACCCGAGGGGGATGCTGGCCTGGGTTTGTCGGAAGCTGATGATCGTGGTTCGGAACCCACGTTAAGCTGTAGGTCCAGTAGTTAAATAGTCTAGTTGCTGATGCGCCTCTAACCCTAACACTTTACCTTTTATGACCCCTTCTATCGCCCATTTTAACTTGGCAAACCATGCACTAAATACTCTGTATTTAGTATATATATATATATATATATATATATATATATATATATATATATATATATATATATATATATATATATATATATATATATATATATATATATATATATATATATATATATATATATATATATATATATATATATATATATATTAAATATATATATATATATATATATATATATATATATATATATATATATATATATATATATATATATATATATATATATATCAAATATATGAACATTATCACCCTATGACCATAAAATGTATGGATTTTAAGGACGATTGAAAGTGTGTGAAATGCAATCGAGAAAAAATATCTAAAATATTTAAATAATTTGTTAGTTTTGAAATAAAATTACTTAAAAATTGAAACGAAGAAAATTAGTAAAGATCAGTAGCGGAAAAAACCAGAATTTGTTCTCGTAAAACTGAACCATCGAACAGTTTGTCATTGTGAAACTGCCGACCAAAGTTGAATTACCGTTTTAGTGTGGATGCGTTGTGGCTCTTAAAAAGGAAGCTTTCATTGGATCTAATGACGCGTAACATCTTCGAGAGACCGATTAAAATTGAAACAATGAGGAGTTTGACTGTGGGGATTCGAGATGGGACACGAGACAGGAAATTGGTTGTTAGGAATGTGCATCGAATACCATCGACGTAATAAAGACACTTTGAAACAATCGTTCATATTCATTCTCTAAGTTTGAGGATCATAGACGAGGGAAGTTCCACATATTTTTAGTTATTCTTAACGTAGAAGAAAATATCTCAATCAATTTTATTTTTACAGTTTTTTAAAAATGTTTTTATTCACTTAAAATTACAATTCTGTATTATCTTCTTCAAAGTAGTTGCCTTGGGAAGTAAAACAGCGTTGGAGACGGTTTGTTCATTCTGCCTAACAGTGTTGGAACTCAGCTACCGAAATCGTTTTCAGTTGGTCGGTTAGAGTCTTTTCAATGCTCTTCAGTATCCCAAAATAATGTTCTTTGAGGTGAATTTTCCATCCTGGGACTAAAAGAAAAAGTCACAAGGACTCGAGTCTGCAATACAAGGGGGTTGCGGAGCCACAGTGGTGTTTTGATTTGCCAAAAACTCGTTAGTCGAAATCGCAGTGTGGCAAGACGCATTTTCGTGTGAATGTCGCAGGTGTTCTTGATGTTCCATCTTACACGAAATACCCTTCGTGTAAGACCCTTTCGCTTTTCTTTCTTCCTTTTAAGAGTCTCTCGGAAAATGTTGGTTTACCGGTTTATTCCTTATTCCTTATTGACTAGTTTCAATTTTATGAGAGACAGACTAATTCATTTTTAATTCTATTATAGAGGAACTGACACATTCAAAATGGATGCTTACCAAGCAATATTATAAAATGTTTGATCATTTGTTTAAGATCAGAATTATATTAGAAAAGGCTAATGAAAACAACTGCAGGCGAGACAGAACTTTGTTACATTATTTAAACAGTTTTTTTCCTTGACTGTTTTTTTACTTTATCCTTATTTACTTTCTGACATATTACTGTGATTTTTTAAAGTAAACCAGGTGTAAACTTTGGGTTGGCCAGTTACTGCAAAAATAAACCCTCTGTTTACTTTCATTCGATGCTTTGTCACGAAACCATGTCTTGAAATCCGTTTTACGACATTTTCAACGCCAGACCTTTGAATTAATCCAACCCCTTTAAGTTTGCTCTCGACGTTTAACGTGCCTTAAGTTATTTCAGTACAAGATGTCACGGGTGGGTATTTAGGGAGTTTAGAAATTTAGTTTCCAATTTAGCACAGATGTGTTAATATGAAAAGATGTTTCTTGTAGTTGATTTTAGAGAATAACTCAAAATATCATATAGATAAATACAATTTAAGGCTTTGGTAGAATTAAAGAAGCAGTTGATTTTTAAAATTGCCAGATTTTCTTATTTAAAACATTTTCTTTTAATAGAGTTATTATCGATGAAAAATACGAGAATGTTGTTCTAGTTCTTAAGTTTTTTTTAGTTCTATTTTGATAGTTAATTTAGTATGGGAGACGTCCGTAGATTGGGAAAGGTTTTGTTTTTTTTTGGTGATAACATTCAACTACATATATTTTTCTCGGAATTCTATATACTTTTGCTGGCTACACTTTTGCTGGAGAAAATTATTTCATAGCTTGAAAAATAAAAAAGTTATTGTCAATTTTTTGAACACGTGAATTTTGAACAAAAATACTGTGGTCCGTAGGTTGTGACAGTTATAGAAATGTAAAAAAGAGTTCAAAAAGTCAAATAATAATGCAAGTTTTTCAACATTTATAGTCCATTTATTTATTTAAAAGGCCACAAAAAAACAGAATAAAGAAAATCAAATACATGCTTGCATGTTGGACAACAAAAGATTTTTCATTTCTCCCATATCTAATGTGGGCAATGTGTTCTTTAAATCTCGTTAATATGGATCTTTTTGTTTGCCCAATATACATTCGATCACAATCTTGACAACTAATTTCGTAAATTCCCGACTTTTCATTACCCAGGACTTCTCTTAATTTATTATATAATTTGCGCACACAAAGTCGAGAATTTACGAAATTAGTTGTCAAGATTGTGATCGAAGGTATATTGGGCAAACAAAAAGATCTATATTAACGAGATATAAAAAACATATTGCCTACATTAGATATGGGAGAAATAAAAAACTGTGTGTTGTCCAACATGCAATCGAACATGACCACAATATAGATATGAGTAATTTAAGACTAGTTAAAAGTATTAATAACAATAGAGCTTTAGATGCATATGAAAGCATTCAAATAGAAAAATGTAAGAAAATCTTGAACCGAGATAAAGGACCTATCCCGTTCAGTCAATTGTTTCAATTATTAATATAAGGCTCAGTAAACTTCACGGTTCATGATTTTTACATGCTTCATTAGGTAGGGTTTTCATATTAATAGAACATTGTTTAGTTTTAGAATTAGATTAAATCATCTCCTGATGATGCTAACATGGTTAGCAAAACGTGCGTCGAGAAGTCAAAAAAAATGATTTGGTGTTTAGTGGTAAATCTCTTCGAGTTTAATGTTTTACACCGAAGGTTCCAATAGAGGGATTGAAATAACTAATTGTTTATTTTCAATTTAAAAAGTTAAAAAAAGCTTCCGACATACAGTGTATTTAACCAAATGTGCTGTTTCGCATCTTGCCTCGTTCTTTTAAAGTTTAAATGTGTTCTGTTCAGGTGTTACCGCCATATTGCACGTGCGGAACGTGCACAAAACGACTATTTCCGGCATTCAGTATCGCGTTACGTGCGCCCTTAAAAATCACCGTCATTCCCCTACGTTCATGGTACTCACACTGCTTCCGACGAACGGCCTCTCCCTCCCCTTCATCTCCATTCGACGTTTTTTTTTACGATATGAGGAGCAGCTTTTGTTTTTCAAGGCTCAAATTACTACGAAGGCCACCTTTGATATTTCTGTTTATCGAAGCTAAACGTTCTTTTATGGGTTCTATAGGAATTTGTAAGGAATACTTGGGAATATTGCTTTACGGATGTACAAAATATCTAACGAACATTTTCCGATATGTAATAAAAATTTTCAAATAAAATTTTCCTTTAATTAACAACTGACAGAGGTTTCATATTATTTCGCGTATTGAGTTAGAAAATACGACATCTTTGGCAATTTTTTAACCCGTTAGTGGACAGCGTCCCTTTAAAGGAAAGCATCTAAAACACGTCATGCAATAAAAGTAGTGGGAACATAGGGTCTTTAGAAGTGGAAGGAGTAATGCAGACCCTCGTCGACCTGTTAGTTTGTATATGACAGTTAGAGAGAAATATGGACCCTGGTTTGTATTCAACTCAACTATATATATATATGTATATATATATATATATATATATATATATATATATATATATATATATATATATATATATATATATATATATATATATATATATGAGTGGTGACTCAGATGAGGAGCATAGTGGCAACGTAAATCATTTACCTCGAATAATTCTAAGTCAACCATGTGAATTTTCTTTAGTAGGCGATAAGGATTATGATCCTGAAGCAGCTCATCATGGAAGGTAGAAAGTTACTTCCCTTTGGAAGCGAACAGAATGGACCGTTGATCCTGCAGAATTGCCAAAAAATAATATAAACACAAACTGCGATCCATTACGACCCTCCGATAAAACCCTAAATTCGATTATTCCCAGTGAGTATTTTCGACTTTTTTTTTATGACGATATAATGAATTTGATGAAGAAACTTGTTCAAGATAGCAACAAATATGCTGATCAACGAAATAATGATTTAAATTTAACAATGCCAGAGCTTCATGTATTTTTGTGCATATTGTTACTATGTGGTTATGAAAGGCACACAAACAGACCTATATACTGATCCAGTGAAGACGACGTTCCGAAAATTGTTCAGAATTGCGTGCGATTGAAATGTTTTGAGATTTATTCATTTCAATGATAATTCTAAACTTCCGACAGGCGATAGACTCCTCAAACTGAGAGCGTTTCTTGAACTTCTTGGCAAAAAATTTTAGATCACATGGCGAACTTGATCATCTGTCAATAGACGAAAGTATGGTGCTCTATTATAGCAAGTATTATGCCAAACGGTTTATACGAGGAAAGCCAATAAGGT
Organism: Cosmopolites sordidus; assembly: GCA_031761425.1. Taxonomy (NCBI): domain Eukaryota; kingdom Metazoa; phylum Arthropoda; class Insecta; order Coleoptera; family Curculionidae; genus Cosmopolites; species Cosmopolites sordidus. Next base: position 1,432,433 of record JARFXV010000589.1, read on the forward strand.
TTGGTTATAAAAACTGGGCTCTATATTCAAATAATGGTTACGTGTATGGTTTTGATGTATACACCGGAAAAGATGGTAATAAGGGGAAAAATGGTTTATTGGCAAGTCGATGTGCCAATAAATCAAGGGTATAAACTTTATTTTGACAATTTTTTTACCAGTTTACCCCTTTTGTATCCGATTTAGCTGACCAGAACTACTGTACTATAGGAACTTTCCGTGAAAACAGGCTAGAACAATGTCTAGTTTTAGAGAAAAAGCACTGGAATAAATTCAAAAGCGAGACATATAAGTATTATAGAAACGAGCATACTCATTTAGTGCAGTGAAAAAACAACAAAGTCGTATCTGTTGCTATCAATTTTGAAACAGACACCAGTGTACCTGCTTAGCCATGGGATCCTGTATATATTTCAACCTAAACCCGAAAATATACTTCAACTTACAATGGTAGCAATCTATAACAAAGGCATGGGGGAGTTGATAAGATTAATAATTTGTTAGCTGCCTATAGAACAAGAATACGACAAAGGAAGTGGTATTGGTCACTAGTTGCTTATTTCTTGGAATTTTCAATGGTTAATGCCTGGTTGCCAATGAAAAAAGTTAGACCTGTTGGCCGAAATACAGAATGTTTATTGGTTTTTCGACGATCTATAGCTGTTGTCTTTTTAAAATCGTTTAAAATCTTACAAAGTAATGAATAAAAACATAAATCATATATTTTGTTGCATTAACTGAGCCCTCTCCTCAAAAAAATAAAAAACGTTTACCTTATTTTGCACCACTCTGTATAACTGGTCTTAACAACTGTTGCATATTCTTGTTTTAGCTTTTCTGAACATGCTGTTTTGGTTAATAAATATTTATGAGACTATTTTTGAGAGACTATTTGTGAGACTTCAATGTTAGAGGTAATAATTCCTAAACGAAATTTCAATATTATTTTGAATTAAATAAATTATTCCAATGATCACCATTCTAGTAAAACCTTAGATCTCCACACAGTAAATCATTCCAGAGAGTGATTTTTTGAGTTACTTATCATAATTATACTGATTCATTTTTATACGACTTACGTTGAAAATGTCTGTTGTCAAGATTTAGATAGCTAGAAGTTTTTTTATCGCATTTTAAATTGATTTTGATAAATATCCTAAACAACATCTATAGGTGAAAAAGAAACTGCTTTCTGAACGACCCGACCCTCGATATCCAATCTTTCTAATTTCAGTAGCGATATATCATGGGTCCGAAAATCTCTAAATTTTAATTGGAAGCAGTCGGGGGGTTGCTTTTTCTCTCGTCTGATGATTTCGCCGTTTACCATATGCACCGTGCATAATATCTGGCAGCTGGGCGGTCCCAACGCGAAACAGGATGTTACATCCTTGTTTTTGTGTGGAGCACGAGCGCAATAGGTAACCTGTATCATGTTATACAAAACCCCTTTTTACTATTATCAGATCTAATTTCTAAAAATAGACCTGCTCCAGAGGTTTACAAACTTATTTGGCCTACCGCACCTCTGTTAGATAAAAATTACTTAACGCCCCAGTCTGAAAGTCTATCTTTTTTAATTGGACAAAGAGAAAGATGCCGTGGAAATTGTTTTATAAGTTGGTATGACTGTCCTTGACACCTAATAGAACTTATATCACTTCATTTGTTAAGTTAGAAATTATAGGGTAATGTGACTGTCAAATTGTAATTTTTTAAAATGAATTTTCACTAAATTTTGTCTAAAAATGAACGTTTCTTGCGTTAATGCTTTAAAAATATTAAGACAGTGTTACGGAGATGATGCTATGTAAAAAATATTTACAAGTGATATAAAGACTTTAGTGATAGTACAGAAGATGAACCTCGTCTAGAAAGACATTCGACGTTAACCAATGAAGAAAATATTCATGGCTTGCATCACGATAGCATAGCATCGCATATAGCAATAATTAGTCGTCAACTTTTCATAACAATTAAGCAAACATCGGTCCACAAACATCTTTACCAGATATGGCATCCTGTGACTTTTTCCTGTTACCTAGGTTGAAAAAAACCATTTCGTGGATGCCGTTTTGGGTCTGTAGAAGCCATTTGCAGAAGCCAAAAAAGTTTGCTGGTCGTTTTGAAGGAATCAAAAATATGGATTTAGAAAATTATGTTATTGATCGCGTGTTGGAAAGCACGTATTTACGCGAATTAAAAACTCAGTTACTAGAATATTTTCCAGATAGCAACGATGATTTGTCGAAAAGATGGGTTTTCAATCCGTTTGATGAAAATGTTGTTGCAGCTGTTGAATTACCTATTGAGATTCACAATCAACTTATTGAAATACCGGCCGACAAAACTCTAAAACTAGAATTTTTAACTCCAGATTTAAGAAGTTTTGGCTTGCATGACGATGTGAATACGGAAGCTTAGTAACCGAAGCTTTAAAAACATTCATGATCCCCTTCGCTACTTCTTGCTTATGCGAAAAAAGTTTCTTGTCTATGGTGGTGTGAAAACTAAATAAAGAAATCGTCTATTATCACTAGAAAATAATGTCCTTAGGTGGGTCTGCAATGATGATTCACGTATAGAAAAACTTTTAAGCGAAAAAGAAAATCAACCGTCGCATTAAATTACCATTTCAACAACTTTGGCTATTATTTTATTTAAGTTTATTTTATTATGTTGTTATTACCTGGTAATATTAAATTTTCTAACATTAGATTTTAAATTAAAAATACTTTGATAATAGATATATTTGAATCTGAAATTCGGAACCACGCTCATCAGCTTCTGACAAACCCAGGCCAGCACCCTCCTCGGGCTATAAACCTTTGGTTATGTGCCTACCCATAAGTCTATCAGGAAACCTACCGACTGGCGAGTGACCAACGTAGAACACTTCTCAGAAGGCATCCGGTCTTACCCAGCCTTTAACTGGCGTGACTGAGGGGTAATTCGTAGTCGGATTTTACACTCTTGCCTAGAAACAATCACAAACATTTAGGAATTAAACAAGCAGAAGAAAGAAAGAAAAACAACCATCCGAGCGCTGGAATCGAACCAACTACCGCTCGCTCCAGTGCGGTTTCGACAAAGCAGCGGCAGTCCCCTGATCTTACCGTCCGCACCAACGCGACCGGCGGTGGTGTTAAAACTAAATAAAGAAATAGTTTATTATCACTAGAAAATAATTTCCTTAGGTGTGTCTGCAATGATGATTCATAAAAATATTTTGATAATAGATATATTTGAATCTGAAATTCCACAAAATGAAGTCGTTAGAAGAGCATTCAGAACCTAATACACGCATGTACAGGCGCAAAATTATTTTAACAAATAAGTTACATATCTTCACAACTTGACAAATTTTAACGATGTATAAATATTGACAAGGCAGAAAAAAAGCACTGAATTTTTTTATATAATATGTTCATTGTTGCAAACATTTAATGTTCTTATCAACATTTCTAAATATTGCTTCCGCGTCCTTTAACAACCATTTCTTTATAAAAAAAAACGTAGGCATCGGATATTTTCGCACGTGTGAATAAATAATTGATAATTTAAGATATTTATATTATGAAACGGGAGAAAAATGAATTTGTTGAATTTTTATCTCATTATCAACTAGATTTACCAAAAAAAAACATAAAAAGTGCAACCAAGAGAGAGAGAGAGAGAGAGAGAGATTTATCACTATACATCAGATCCCTTTTTTTTTAAACATTCCGACGCGCGTTTCGCTAACCATGTTAACATAGCATGATCAAGAGATGATTCAATCTTGACAGTTGTAAGTACTTTAGATCACTGATAGAACAAAAAGAAAGAATGGATCAAGAATAATTGAAAGGATGGGGAAAAAACTCGAAAGACGTTTAACATTGAGAAAAAAAAACGAAGAAAGGATGGAAAAAAAGACATGTAAACCGGGCCGGCAAAGTAAGTACATGCAAATTACATTAAATCGTCCCTTGATGATGCTAATGTGGTTAGCGAAACGCGGGTCGTTAACCTTACGGGCAACGATACCCCGAAAAACTGCTTCCAGATCGCCAATCATGTATACAAGTTGCTCAAAGACTTTTGGATGGGAGTAGTGCGGTTTTAAAATTTCAAGAATGAGGGCGGTAGCGAGAAATCGGTCCAGAAGATGAAGAAGAAATTTTACATCTTGTTGAACAAGATTCTACAAGAAGTACTCGAAGTGCTGCTCGACAAGTTGAAGTGTCTCTTTGAATTAATTGTACATAGAACACTGAAAGAGCAAGTACTCTATCCTTATGATGTACAAAGGAAAAAGCACTAAGGAATGCACTCTTACCCGCTGATTTTTCACGCAGGCAGAAATATTATGGATGGTTTATTAGCTTAAACCAAAGGAATAAACATTTTTTGTACAATATTTTATCAATTGGCGAAGTTCCTTTCATGAAGAATGGGATGGTGAACCTTTTGAAGAGTTAATTTTATAAAATAATAAATCATGTGCTTATCAGTTTGACTTGAATCGTTAAAAAAGTGATATTATATGATGAAGAATCGTTGGTTAAATTTTCGGAAGTACACGGTCTTACACCCTGAATATATTATTATTAGGTGCGTATAGACCCGGTTGGAACACGCAACGCATCCTAACTCATTTTCGAGTTCATTCGAGTTTCATTTGTTCTTTCTAATCCTCCACACCTCTCTCATCCTTTCTCCGTGGATTCTCTTTCTCTCCTCCGTCCACTTTGTTCCTGATCTCCTCGAAACTTCGCTCTCTGATGCAACGTTCCACATATGTATTTTGTGTCTGTACGTTCTTCTGTCCTCAATCTCTGTCGGACCCATTTGTGCCTTTCCCAGATCAGCTCTGACTTGCGGATCCATGGTACAGTTGACTTGACTCCTTGTATGTACGTAAGAATTCTGTTGGTGAGTCTTGTCGATGGGAGTCTACTGATATGTAGAATTTCAACTTTCTTTTTCTTATTTCTGCCGCTACGTTGGACATTCTCTCTGTGGTCTTTCTAGAATGTAGTCTGTATCCTTTCTCTGTCAGTTTTTAGCCGAGAATTTTCCTCATAATTTTGCGTTCTTCCTTTAGTATGTTTTCTATGCCGCTTTTTGTATAGAGTGTAGTGTCTCGCTTGCATATATTACCTCTGGTTTGATTACTGTGTTGTAGTGTCTTATTTTTGCGTTTGTGGATAGGCATTTCTTATTGTAGATATTGTGTGTTTTGTCGTATGCCCTCTTCATCTTCTGTAATCGAGGCTTCTGTGCTATCTCGAACCCCCTCCTGTGGGTTCGAGGATCTCGCCCGGGTATTTGAAGTGAGTGACCCTATTTATTTTGCCGTATTTGGTGTTCAAATTTTGGACATTTAATTTTGAGCAGAAGAATTCGGTTTTTTGAAAGGATATTTGTAGACCAACTTCCTCTGCATATTTCTTGAGAACTTCCTTTTCCCATTCCCTTATGACTTTGTCCAGGACCAGGTTGAAGAGGAGTGGGGATAACCCATCTCCTTGGCGTACTCCTGTTTTAATCAGTAAGGGTTCGGAAATTTCTCCCATAAATATAGAATATATATATATATATATATATATATATATATATATATATATATATATATATATATATATATATATATATATATATATATATATATATATATATATGCCACAACTTAGATTAGAAACCAATATAGAAAATGCACATATAGAAGACACCTCAACAAATTGGAATTGCATTTTAGAAACATTATTATTTAAGGAATACAATTTCAGCCTTCCATAAAATGTGAATTTTTGGCATGCAATATTATCTTCAAACATATTTGAACCTACGGAATGTAGCTCTAGAGTACACCTGCCAAATCTAACATTGCGATCTATTGAGATTTGTGGTGATTTAGGTTTGTGATTCTGGACAGTGTTGCAGGCCTAACACAATTTTCTTCGTCGAATCTGTCATTTTCATGTTCTGATCATTTTTGAGTTGTGCCTTCAAACGTTCTGAATTAATTTTACTGTATTCTTTGCTGTTTTACCTATTTTCTAGTTTAGTTTCTGTTTTTGTGAGTTCTGTAGTAAAAAATCTGGGATTACAATTATAAAAAAATGCCAAAACCGTTAAGCAGCCGGTGTAAGCAAGTTGTCTTGTCACTTATCAGTTATTTTGAACAGGAACAAGATGGGATAGGTTAATTGGAGTTATTTTAGCGAATTTCAGCTGCACTAAATATTAATATTGGTACAGTTAATGTGACTGTGAGATACGACCTGTAATTCGATTAATGTTCGAAAGTGGGTGAGAATGTTCAAGGACGAGCGGGTTAATGTGTATAATAAGCCCCGCCCTGACTGACCTATGATTTTTGAAAATTTGATCCGTGATATGAACAACAAAATTCGAGAGAACCGACGATTCACCAAACAACCAAACAGAGTACAAGAATTAATGTGGGAACCACATATTAACTTTCAGTTCAAAACAAAATTCATCGTGTAGCCATCTACAGTGAACTTTTGTTCAGTTTAGGTAAATCCATTTCTTCAACAAATTACAACTAGAGATAAAAAGTGGATTTTATGCAGCAATCTGCATAAAAAAATAATGTTTAACACCAGGACAACTACCTTTGACAGTACAAAGTCCAAAAAATGTGGCTCTTCTTGGCCGCCCTGAGGTCCTTCTGTGATATTGCAAGAAGTCAAACGTGATGTACTCATTCCTTTAACAATATTGAATAAAATATTGAATCTAGCGCATCCATCTGAGTTCTCTTACTTGATTCAATTTCATGTCAGTAATGAAAATAAATTTTATAAACTGGAACTGGAAGGTGGTAAGGAATGTTGAAACAATGTCATTAACACATAATTGAATAAATATTTTAATTTTCGATATATAAGGTTTTGCGTTTTATGAGTTACTTCTGCTTTTGGTACTGAATATAATTAATGGTGTCATCATTTTCTTAATAGGAATAATATGCAGAATGAAAAATGTTGAATCATGCAGGTTGTTTACAATTTGCATCATGTTAATTGCTTTGGAATCATCATGAAATCATCGAAGTATATAAAGATCATTTTATTATTTATATTTAATAGGCATAATGTAATTGGAATCTGTTTATAATCATAATTAATTTCGTATTTAAATGGTTCAGTAGTGTATAACAGTGTTACAATTAATTTAATAATTTTCTTATACCAGGGTCATTCGAAAAGTTCATATTTTTTAAGTATGATTCGTTAAGCCTAGTTTGTACCTAGGGACAAGTTTTTATCTACTTTGTAGTAATTTCTTAATGAAGGGTTTTGTTTGGAACCGTCATTGAACCCAGAACAATCATGATAATTTTTAAATTCATTTAACATTATATACATTCTTGTATGATAATTTTAATCCTTCGATGATTGTTCTTGACATCACTGTTTTTAAACCTCTGATCTTTTTTCTCTCTTCCTCTTTATATAAGACAACGGCAAGCTTCACGTATTGAATACAATAAAAACCTGTCCCAATTCTTAGAAATACACTTGCCTCGACAGAAGTACCTAGGGTCTTTAAAACGGTCATCTAAATTCTTTTAACACTTTGATTTGACTTCTTTCCCCGGGTGTTTTTGTTGGACCCGTTAAAAAGAGGCGTTTTTGAAAACTGTAGAGTTTTTGTAAGTGTCGATATTAGAATTGATATGGATAAATGATTTCCTGGGATTTAAGAGCTATGTTGGTATTTTTAACAGATAATGTTGGTTGAATATTTATAGATTTATTCGATTCGATTGACATATCTAAGATTATTCCTACCTAAGATTTACTTGAGTAAAATGGTTTTAATAACAAGATTGTTTCTGAGTATACCTCCTTAACAAGATTATGTATGAAGCAAAATTGTTTTTAACTTAATAACAGGCTTTAAGGACAAAAAGAAGGAACGGCAATGAGCAATCCCCTGCCACCGTTTTTAACCAACTTATTTATGAGTAAATTTGAAACAGAGGCGAAAAATGAATTTAGTTACTTTCCAAAGGTATGGTTAAGATATGTGGATGATATTTTTGCAATTTTTGATTCAAAAAATGAAAATTTTCATTTTCATTTAGTTTTAGGACCGTGTTTAGGTCAAGTTATATGCAAGATACGCTATATTTTATTCAAGTCACAAAAAATAAACTAATTTTTATTTATCAGTGTTGTTGGTCACGTGGGTACACCATTACAAGTCAATATTACGCGGATGTTATAACGAAAATTTGTGATTGAGGCAAGACATACTATTTTATAATGCCTCAGCTCACAAGAGTTCTCTTTCAAAGTCTGTCATCCACAATGCTGCTTTCGAATTCTTCAAACATTCTTCGCATTCTCCAGAATTAGTCTCCAGCAATTTATTTTAATTCTCAATTTAGTGGATCTTAGTTTTCTATTAACGAAAATATAATCGCTTTTGTAAATGAGTTGGCAAAGAAAGAACATATTTTCTTCTTTTTCTTCTTCATGTGGAAGAAGAACGATCTCCACCAGTTCCAGTTTTGATGTGCAGTAGTTCTTCAGCATTTCTTGTTTCATTGCTCTGCCATCGTCTCTTTGGTCCATTTTTTACCCCCATGGTGCCGCCCGTTTGAGTCGTTGAACTTTCACATAGTCTACAATATCCCAATCCTTGTACAATTCTTTGAGTTCGAAGTTCTACCTGATCATCCAAATTCCACGGTCATTCACAGCACCAAAAATTCTTCTTAGTACTTTTCTTTCAAATACCTCAAGCTTCTATTCTGTTTTCTTCACGAGCGCCTACATATCGTAGTCATATTTAGATCTGAACATAGAATGCAGGGAATATGTAACTTTGTTACCCTTCATTACATGATTTCTGATATCCCCTGTGATGCTGTTTTCGTAAAGTTTGCTTCCCTGATATATCCCTGAATTCTGAAAATACCGATTCTCCAGTTCTGTTCCCTTCTTGGATTGGTTCTTTTTTCCTTCACCTTTGTTTTGTCTATATTATAAAGAATTTATTAAAAGATTTATCTATTATGAAGAAAAAATATATTTTTTAATAATAATAACCTTCCCGATTTCAACGCTCAACTAGGGAAAGAAAAAAAGTACAGGAAAACAGTCGGCAGTTTTCCCGCTCATAAATGGACAAACCATAATGGTAGAAGATTGCTTGAACTATGTTCGCAATTTAATCTAAAAATAATGTCAACCCATTTTAAGAACAAAATAACAAAACAAATGACCTGGAGGTGCCCAAACACGTACATGGGTGAATTTCAAATTGACCATGTTGCCATTTCGTACCCCAATTATAAAGGGATTTTGAATGTTCAAGTCAGGAAAAGAGCAAACATAGACACGGATCACTACTTGACTAAAATCAAACTTAGCTTAAAACCTCAAAAACGTATTCAAAAGCGACTGCTAATACCAAAGTTCGACCCAACGAAAATAAAACCAGTCTTTACAGAAGAGCTTGATAAACAACCAGCACAGAACTGGCAAGAATTGAAACAAAAAATTATTAAAACAGCCTTTACAAAGTCCCTTTACAAAAACGTAGAAAACATGCGTGGTGGGATGAAGTTTGCGAGCAAGCAGTATTAAGCCGAAGTAAAACATTCAAAGATTGGAATAGTAAAAAAACAGCAATAAACTATAACATCTTTTTGGAAGTAAGAAAAGAAACATAGAAGCTAATTAGACAAACTAAAAGAAAATATGAAAACAATCAATTTATTGAAATAGAAAAAAAAATCCAAAAAAATAACACCCGGAACTTTTACAAAACTTTTAAAACTAAATTAACAGCCTATCAACCCCAAAGTCTTTGCTTCCAAAAGAAAAACGGACAATTAGCTCTAAATAACCAAGGCAATTGCAAAGAACTTGCGAAATATTTTGAACAACTACTAAACCAACCACCAACACTAAACCCTAAACAAACAAACCCAGATTCATTACCACCGAATGAAGATGAAATAATTAGGCAAATCAAGCGGCTTAAAAATAATAAAGCTTCTGGTGAAGATCGAATCACTGCTGAACTTTTGTTAATCTGCTGGTCTAGGTACAATCAAGGAAATAACCAAAATTCTACAAGAAGTTTGGCGAACCGAACGGATTCCGGAAGATTGGAAATATGCTCTAATCCATCCACTATACAAGAAAGGAGATAGAACCGATCTAAACAACTATAGAGGGACATCTCTTCTCCCAGTTTGTTACAAGATTCTATCTCAATGTCTACTAGACAGAGCACAGGGACAGTTGGAACCTAAAATTTGTGAATATCAAGCAAGTTTTCGACCGGGCGGATCCTGCCCTGAACAGATCCTGAATCTAAAATTAATCCTAAGACATCAAAAACTGTACAATAAAAATCCAGTCTGTAAATTTGTGGATTTCAAAAAAGCATATGATTCTATTGACCGCGAATCTTTATTCCGAATCTTGAAAGAACAAGGACTAGATTTGAAAACGCTGGCAATTATTAAAGCAACATTAACTAATACAAGGTCAAAAGGTAAAAAAAAATATTGACCGGCCCATTAAACTGGGGAGAACCAACATCAAAATTGATGGTCTGGCGTTTGCTGATGTTCTAGCAATTTTGGCTCAAGATATATTAACACACAGCACAACAGCACAGAAACAGATTGAAATCTTAAAAGAAACAGCAGAGAAGGTAGGACTCCAAATTTCCTTTGAAAAGACACAATACACGACCTGCAACAGACTAAGAACACCATTTCTAAAAACAAAATATGGTAACATCAGACGAGTCTCTCAATTCAAATATATGGAAAATGGGTTGGAAAAAGCGGCCAATAAGAGTAGATGTCAAAAAATGGAAACGCATTGAAACTTACACAAAATATTTACAACAAAAATGCCTATCTAAAAACACAAAACTGAGACATTACAACACATACATTACGACACAGAATGTCTATATGGGGCAGAAATGCTCATTTTGAATAGAAAGAGAGGCATCGAGGACATCGAGGAAAAGAAGGAAAGAAACATCATAAGAAAAATCTTAGGCCACAAACAAATAAATAGCACAACATACCGACTTCGAGAAAACCAAGAAATCAAATAATACACAGATATACATAGCGATATGAGAAAAAGAAGACTTAAGTTTTACGGACACATAAAACGGATGAATTCTAGTAGGCTAACTAAACTAGTAGAGTAGAGCTAAAGTAGAAATAATTAAATGGATTGCTGCAATTAAAGAGGACCTAAGATCAGCAAATATTACACAAAGTGAAATTCAGGATAGAGGCTGTTTCAGATACAAGGTTGACTTTTGGAAGGTTGGTCAGAGAGAAAAATGTAGGAAGACTGGATCAACTTGGTCTGACGAAAGGAAAAAAGCTCATAGTGAAAGAATGAAATTAGTATGGGCGCAAAGGAAGGCTAACAACAACAAACGCCTCTAACTGTACTTCGCGTGGTCCATCAGGGCCAATACGCGAAAAATAATAATAACCTTCCCAGATATCAGAAACAATAATTCGTCGACATCCCTCGTAAGTACGATATATAAACAAAACATAATTATAATAAATTAAAACTCTAGCATGAGGGAATAATGGCGATCATATCAAGCGGTGAATTTAACCAAAGAGTGGAATAAACTCTACACGAACCCACTGATTCAACATGTAAAAATCAAGGTTGTCGCACGTAACAAATGGCAGGAAATTCAACACATGAATGGGCACGTTTTCCAATTTTAACATTTGATTGCGAACGATTTTTACTATTTTCAGATCGAAATGGGTAAAATGAAATTAACTCATAAAACAGTTATACAATTTAATCATTTTCTTCCACTTTCTAGTTATGCTTTTTGTTTATTTCGAAAAGTAAATATAGTCATTTTTGCAGAGATTGTTGAAATTATTATTACCACGACTGAAATTTGATATAATTATTAATCTAGTGATACCAAATCAGGCGATTATGGAATACAGCAGATAATGTTATGCGAAACCCTTCAAATTGGTGGGTTGTTCCAAAAATGTCATTTTTGTTTTATAATTTTGTACATATTCTGAACTTTAACATTTATTAATCCTCGAAGAAATATCTCTTACTCTCTATATAAAGTCCTCCCACCTTTCAGAAAACTGTCGGATGCCCAGATTAGACTCAGATCGAAAAAAACTTGGATGTTTACATGTGATAAAGTTATTGAGGCTTTTTTTGACGGTAAAAAATAGAAGGAAATGTCGGCCCCCGGAATTGTTTTCAAACATTCATGGCATTGAATATTATTTCACATAAAATAAATAGTTTCAAGACTTCTAATTTGATTTTTGTTTTATTTGAATTTAAAGTTCGGACGCACAAAAAAAATCACCCCTTATATGTATTTATAAACGTGTATTAATAAACATTAAGATAACAAACGTTTTAAAACCTAATAGTTTGAGAAATTAATTTTAAATACTTTTATATAATTATAGACAAGATTTAGAAAAAAATATGAATGTCCTAAAGAAAACTTTAACAATGATGAACAACGTGTTTTATTCCTTTCTGTTAAGAAACGTTTTCTGCAAGTATTTTCACTTGAAAGACAGAAGTAGGCCTAAATCTATTTGAAGATGGCAGTTATCGTCTGAAGTTAAACAAAAAATAACAACACAAGGAAAAATTCACTTTGTGAACTTTTAAGTGTGAAAATAAAACCGAAATGGTCCATATGCGAGCAAGATGGTGTATTTTTAACCGGAATGAAGAAAAAACACAGGACATTAATCTGTTCAAAGTCTTAAATAGTTTGAAAAACGAGGCCTAACATTATTGTTTATATAATAAAATCTCTGTAATGTAATTCATATTTGTATGTTTTGTCATTTGCACTTAAGAAAAACTTGTTTTTGATATATTTACAACTTCCTTGCTCTATCATGATTCTAGTTTATTAAATGATTAGATTCGGGAAATCTAATGATCTAAATTTGGGCCAGTATTTTAAATCCTTTTGATCTATATGTTTTTAAAATAATATTTGTAAATAGTTAAAAAGATATAGTGATGCAAGGGTTTGTTGACTAATAATTAGCCAAGTTAGAGGTTTCTAAATCGTATTTTATTCAACATAATTATCTTTTAATAATTGTAATCACCCTGTTCAATTTTTTTTTTAAATCTCCCACTTATTTGCAATCTTCTCAAAAGTAATATGTAACTGTTACAACACTTAAGGTAAGACAGCGAGTTGTCAAGCATCAGGGGTTAGGGCGCTTACAGTAAAGGCCTAACATGTACAGGAACTTTTATAACTATATAGCTTTTATAACTTTCATTTGTATAACTAGATAATAATCTTAATTCTATCTTAAATTCTATAGCTTATTTCTAAAGGCTTACAGCATTTCAGTCTGTGGATTTTTGGTTATTATCCAGGAGTCTGGCAAGGAAGTTGGGGTGCACTTTAAGTCACGATAGAAACTTCGCACTCTCGCACTTTACTTGCTTTACACTCGCACAGGCTTTATTTTTAGATCGCGATGTAAAGTTTGATTTGTCACGAACCAAGAAGCATTAGTAATTATTCTCAGGGTTTTGGACTGGAATCTTTGAAGTATTTTTATACTGGATACACTCGCAGTACCTCACAGTTCTATGCCATAACTCCGCACGTTTCGCTAACCATGTTAGCATCATCAATAGATGATTTAATCTAGTGTTTAGTGGTAAATCACTTTGAGTTTCCAATAAAAAAAACGATTCAAATGCGTTATTCATAATTTTCGTTATTAATTTTTTTGTTGCGTATCTTTTGCGAAATCCGAACTGGTATTCTGGAATGATATTTAGTTCGTCAAGCAATGGCTTCACACTATTTAGGAACACTTTCTCAAAAAGCTTTGACAAAACCGACTTTAAGTATTGCATTATAAATTTGTGTAAGGGCATTATGTTATTTATGGTAATTGATTAACGACTGGTCCTGTTACATATTATTTAACAAATTAAGACTTCATAGCAACTATAAACATCTTGTTACTCGTGTCAATGATTTTTCTTAGCCTCATAAGTAGATAATAACCAGAAGTTATTTTTTTTTTAATTTTTCGATTGGTTATTATACATACACACATTAAATTTTTCTTTATACATGTCAGGAAGTATGGTCATAGATAAAAGGAAAAATTAGTGAAAATATTTTTATAGAGAATAAAGTAAACGTTTTTATTTTCTGATAATCAAAATGAAACTCGTATATTATGATATATCTATATACATAAAGAACCATTCAAAAAGTAGAAAATAATATTTGGTTGGTAATCCTTACTATTAATCACATCTTTTAAATGTGAAATGTCCAAGGCATCGATTCAACTACCTTTTAACAATATTCAGGTGCTAGTTCTGCATACTCTTCCTGAAGAGTCAGTTTTAATTGCTCAATATTAAAAATTTGGTGACTTCTAATTGCAACCTTTAAATGGTACCATAAATGTTCAACATTTAGGTCAGAACTCTGTGGAGGAGTTTCCATAACTTTGGGGTAGTCATATAACAACCTGGTTTTAATTTTCACCGCTTTGTGTTTGGGATCGTTGTCTTGGTCTTAAGATATCAAGGCAAACATTTTGGTTCATAACCCCTTCAATAAAGTGAAAGTTATCAGAGTCGTTGGCGGACTTGCACCCATACCATTACTGAGCCCCCACCATGTATTACAGTCGCTCGAAAAGTCTTAAATTTTAGTGCTCCATTAAGTTTTCTCCTCACCCTCTGTACTCCATCAGAACCAAAAATGTTGAATTTACTCTCGTCCGAAAATAGCACATTTTTTCCAAAATTAAATATCCATATCTCTTTGTCCTTCAGCAAATGCAAGACGTTTGATTTTGCTTGCCTTGCTTACATAGAGTTTCTTTCGTGCAAATCTACCATGAAAGTTGTTTCTATCTATGGGTTGTTAATTGGGAATTAACTTTTTAAATATATTTCTACCTCTTTTGCTAATTTAGGAGCTCACAATTTAGGATTATTACCAACTTTTTTTTATTTTTCCGATTTTCCCGTAAGATTTTCCAACTTTCAAGTACGAGTTTCAATTTAACATACTATATATATATATATATATATATATATATATATATATATATATATATATATATATATATATATATATATATATATATATATATATATAATTTCTTCTATATAAAAGTATATACACTTAATTTTATACTGAGAAAACATACGATTGGTAAACATATACATAGGTATGTTGCTCTTGTGACATTAAGCTGTGCCTATTGTTTAGTCTTCTTGTCGTTCCGTCCTCGTCTCGCCCGTTTTCGTAAGCGGAAGAAGAGCAGAACGCCAAAGACACGAATATGGTTCCCATCAGATGTTCTCATGGTGTCGAGTAGCAATGTGGTTTAACTGCATCTTGTGACCCCTGGGGAGTCCTTGAAAATTAAAACTTTTTATTGGCACAAAGGCAGACTTTTTATTATCGATTTTTGTTAGACCGTAAATATTTTATTGTGATTTTAGCAAAGAAAAAATTAAAGATTAAACCTAATTGAATGAGCAAGTGTATTTTAACGATTTGGAGTAGGTAAGTAAACTGAGGTTTAGTGTTAACAAATTAAATTAATTTTATTCTTTCATATTCATATTCACATTCATTCACATTAATTTTATTCTTTCATATTCACATTCATATCATTGTAGGTATTAAAGTAAGGTGAGAATTCCATGAAGGTTTACAAGTGCAAAAATAAAAATAAGAATTGATAATTACGAGAAGAATTTGTTTATTTTACTTGGTTAATAAGGAAATTTAAAATTTTTTCCAAACTTCTTTATCATAATGAATCTAAAACAATAAGAGAATAATAATAAAAGATTATTATACATTAGGATGTACTTTCAAAACTATTTAGAAGCTTTTATGATTGAGGAAACGAATTTTACACGCATTAAGCTAAGTCAAAGGAGTTCTGCAACAAGTAATATGTAGGTTAATATAACAAACAGAAAAAAAATCAAAACACTATCGTTAGGAAATATACTTTATTAGTTGAAATCAAGCGCAAACATTGCAATTTTTCTAATAAAGACCATCAAGATCATTTCTTTTTATTGATATTGTGTTGCTAAAACGGTAAACTAACAATTAAGGCGACATTACACGTGAAATGACAAAAAACTAGACTAAAATGGTTCAGAATTTAGAACGTTTATATTATCCATGTATAGGATTCGGTTCAGTAAAATATGAAGGAGAAAGCGTGATGGTTTGAGGATATCTTGTTAATAAAAACGTGTTGGATTTAATTAGATTTGAAGGGACAATGCGGGAAAATATATTATGAAGAGTTTTTCAAGGAAATTGATCATATTGAACTTTTTTTGGTTTGATCTTAGTAACGATCCGATGCTACAATACCATACCGGTCTTATTTAAATATTTACTAAGGTGAAATAAAAGTATTTGCGTTTGTTCATGAGGGATGCTTCTACAGCTCTTTGGGATCTCGCAAATATCGGTTAATGGTAGTGTGAGATTCCCCTAATTCTCCTAAAAGTTTCAAAGTACGTATTCTAGAATTTGCAGTCGCAGCTGCTTTTAAAACGTCAGCATTGAGATACCGTGGACGATCTGACCTTCCCGTATCTTCAAGACTTATAGTTAGTAAAAAAGTCTGTCTAAACAGGACAATAAAAATACATCGTTTCCTCAATTTTTCTATTGGAACCTTCAGTGTGAAACACTAAACTCAAAGAGATTTACCACTAAACCTTAAATCATCAGGAGATGATTTAATCTCCTGATTATGCTAACATGGTTAGCGAAACGAGGGTCGAGAACTTAAAAAAAAAGTGATTCGGTATTTAGTGGCAAATTACATCGTTTCCTGTTTTATAAAGTTTTAATTGTGGATAATACGAATAAAGCTGGTTGCAATAAAACCTTACGTTTCTATAACTCATAAATAATCAATTTTATAAGGCAAAAAAGTCTGTGAACACTTGATTTTTTAATTATTTTTATTACATAATAATGTTATTATAGAATTTTGCATAAATCAATGGTCCGTAGGACCTCCCTTGGTTTTTATCACTTCTAATTGGCGGTTATACATCACCGATACCAATTTTCATATACAAGGATAATGCAAGTTGCATATCCTGCAATATTCGGATTGGGGTCCTCCTTGTCAGTAAATTTCCATTTCTTTCTGTGATTCTCTATGATCATTGTAGATTATTCATCAGTTAAGTTATAAAATTCTATATTAATTTGTATTTCTATATTGTCTCTAATATTTTGAATGGCTGTTGAAAAAGTTATCAAATTCTTCTTAACTTTAAGTGCATCTAGTTGCCTGCTTTGCAGTTGATCAAAGAGAATGTCCCAGTGGGGCATTATTTTATTGAAGAAAAACAGCCAAAATTTAAAATTATCATCCACCAAATAATTTATTAACCCCTGAGCTTAATTAATAGAATTTTTAAGGTATGTTTGCACTTCTTCTTTGTAAATGTAAACAGTATTCAAACACTCACTTTGCAACCACTCGAAAAGTCGAAAAGCGCGATGGCGAAAACCACCTGACTATTGAGAATGGGGCAGCACCCAAGATATGACGTTATAAATGCGTTTCATCTCCGGTGTTACTATCAAAGCGATGCACTGCTGTCTTTGTCTTTCGCACACGATAGTAAAGAAAACAGTAGCGGCACAAACTTGTCTGTGCCCAAAACACATGTTCTTTAATCGATGCGCTTCGTCAACCCACGACCTATTTCATTACCGCGAATAACATTATGGATGTTAGACTATAGAACTCGCAAGAAGCGTGATCATAGACTGAACAGAGAATAAATAAATATAAAATCTGAAATTATTTTTTTCATTTCAATTTTTAATTTGTTAGAGTAGGGGGATAGAGTAGCCGTATAGAGTAGTTTTCTCACGCCAGATGCACTCATATAGCCTCACACCATGATTCCACCTTATCCCTGCTTGACCGTGGAACACAAGCTTTTAGCTGCTAACGCTTGATTTGGTTTTCGCCACACCCAAATTTGATGATGTGGTATCAAACAGATTCTCAGCTCTGCCATAGGTTAGATTTTTCAATAATAAACTGAATATTTTGAGTTATTACCTAATACGGGGGCTGTGCCCAGTATTGAAAACATTTTTTACATTGTCCTTATACTTTTTACTACAATTTTATTTTCAACTGTAATTTTGGAGGGAATAATAATATTGGTTTGTAGCTGTGAAATGTTCTGTTAACTCTTTTGTTAATTGTCACAATTCATCCTTTTTGCTATTCAAGTTATTCAAGTTATACTTCTTACGGCACGTTTGGGAAAACAGATCAGAGTGAATTTTTAGCGGAGGACGAAGTTGCGCGCGCCGATGTAACGCATCATTTATTTTATTTTTAAAATTATGATGCCTTAGCCATTTGTTAAGACTTGTTTATAAACAAATTTCTGGAATCTAACATTCTACAGTGTTAGTTTATATTTACAATATTCATTCATATTGAAGGGTGTATTTATTTTCCATTTTAAAGATTGTGTACCAAGATTTGAGGCTGTATTTATGTAAGTATTATTTTTATGAGTAAAATTAGATATCAATAAATAAATTTTGATTTTTTATTGAATGAGCCTATTTAATATATGTACTCAACAAAGCAACAAAATTTAAAAACAAAAATCTTTATGAGACCCGTAAAAAAAAAAAATACAATTGCTCAAAATTACCCCCTTGGGCGTCAATTCATTTATAAAGTCGCTTGCGAATGTCTCCGACGATGCTCGCACACTGATCCACTGTAATTTCGCCCCAGGCGTGCGTCAAAGCCACTTTCAGCTGGTCAACTGTGACGTAGCGTGTAGCCGATATTTTCCTGGTTGGACCACACCGAGTAGTCCATCGGGTTAAGATCCGGCGAGTTAGGCGGCCAAACAGCTCTTCGCAGACAGCAATTGTCGAATTGGCGGAATGCGCCGGCGCCCAGTCTTGCTGAAGCGTGAATCCAGCTGTGCCAAAGTGCCGCCTACGGCTCCAGTACGTCGCGGAGGACACGCTGCTGGTAGCTGGGAGCATTGATCTTGGCGTTCCGCTCGATGAAGACCAGTGGCGTCTTTCCGGTAGCGCAGATCACGGCCCAGACCATGACGGAGGCCGGAAAATAGCTGCGGCCGATGGTTTTTGCAGCTGCGGTCTTCTGCTGACCTTTCCTGAACAGTTGACGGCGATTCTGACGGTTGTGGAGCGGCTCGACGGTAAAGATCTTCTCGTCGGTGAAGAGCACTTTCGACAGGCGAGCACCACCGAGCAGACGAAGCATCCGACGAGATTTCTCGAGTCGTTTCGCCTTCATCGCGTCGTTGAGGAAATGGATGCAAGCGATCTTGCAGCTGCGCAGTCCCAGCTTCCTCCTGACGATGTGACGGTTGCTTTTCTCGTCAACGCCGAGCTCTTTCGCCATTTTCCGCATCGAACGCTCCGGATTTCGTTGAATTCAGTAACGGACCTTTTGGGCCTTCTCCGGAGTGATCGCGGTCGTTGGACGATCGCTTCGAGGATGGTCCGCAGTCCCGCCGGTCTCCTCATAACGCTTCACGGGATCGTAGATGGTTTGCTCCTTGTAACCAGTCGTGCGAACAATGTCAGTCGTCTTCATTCCTTGTTTGTGCAATTCGACCACAGTGACACGCTGGTTTTCACGAGACATAACTTCAACGTAACTGAAAGTAAATAAATAATTACGACACATTCTGGACCAAAATTAAACAAGGAATTCAATAAAACCATCAGAAATGACAAATAACTTAATTAACTAAGCCAAAAATGCATAAACAAAAAAGTACGGGAACTTTTATATATATATATATATATATATATATATATATATATATATATATATATATATATATATATATATATATATATATATATATATATATACTGTCTTTTCTTCAATAAATCAATTCAGAGTTCAATACTACATTTCTTTGGAACTTCTTTTTGAACACTTTGGAAGCTTCTTAGTGCACTAGATTGTATATTTCTACTGTACTATCGATAAATGAAGATCTGCGTGATAAAACATAATTAGAGTAGATTAGTATATTGCAAATATGCTACAAATACTGTCGAGTTATGCCTTTTTATTGTTGTTGCGTTGTTATAACGGTAATCTAACAATTAGAGCGACAGTATATGCGAAATAACTAAGAAACTCTGACGTAAGATGCGTGAGAATTGTGCTGGCTGCCTTGGAAGGCCGACAAGAGGCCCCCGAGGTACAAGTTGCGTTTGAATTTTGGGTGGCATTCTGGAGATTTTTAATTAGCTCTCATAATTAAGTATAGCGGCAGTTTTTCGGTCTGCTTTTTTTTATTACTTTATTCTCGTATCCTGTTCATTTATACGGTTTTTCGAAATAGTTGAGACAAAATTCGTGAGATACAGAATTCTTGTAAGAAAGAAAAAATAACGGCTGATGCTAGAAAAATGCAAGTTTTTCAAATAAGTATGGCTTAGTTGGTTTTCAATAAAATTATCAACACACACAAAAATAATGAATATATTCGCACCTTACGCGAAATTTATGGTGAACATAATCAACCTGCAGAGCTTACTATTCGCAATTTAATTCAAAAATTGGAATCAAATGGTAGTGTTTGCGATGGTAAGAATTCAAAATGTCATCAATATGTCAAAAACTTATTTTTTCAACTTTCATCAATATGTCAAAAACTTAAACATATTGATGAAAATATCGATATTGTGAACCAAACTGTGAATGAAAATCCAAAACAATTAATTACACGTCATTCTCAAAAACTGGGGCTATCTTATGGCACTACATGGAATATTCTTTATAACGATTTGTATTACAAAGCGTATTAAATTCAGTTAACACAAGAACTCAAACCAAATGACCATTTTTATCATAGAGCATTTGTGCTTTAGAGTAACTTGAAATAGATTCATTATTTCATGGCTTAATATGTATTAAATAATAATGCTTAATATGGCTTAAATAAGTATTTGGAGAGAAGAAAACCTTTAAATCCACAAAATTTAACAATTTGGTGTGGTTTATGGCCTGAAGGTATAATTGGACCCTACTTATTTGAACACGAAAATAGAAATGCTGTTAGTCAATGAACTGAACTGACAGAAACTGAACTCTCGCTGAACTCTACAGAAACAAGATTACTGAATTTTTCTGGCATGTATTGGATGATTTTGATCTGGACGGCATGTGGTTTCAACAAGATGGTGCAACATGCAATACATCTCGTGACAGAATCAATTTTTTGAGAGAAAATTATCGTGTAATATCAAGGAATGTCGATGTTCTCTTGCGACCACCAAGGTTCGTTTTTTATTAAGAAGAAAAATACTATAAATATATTTTTTTCTATATTTTACATTTACATACTTCTATTTATCTATTTTTCTACATAATTTCCATTTCTGATACCCCTCAACAAGTTTTTGAATTCCTACGCCAAAGAAATCTGCAATCCAATCCATGACTGCAGTTTTAATTAATTCGTCATCGTTGAACGTTGACCACCAAGAAACGCCTTTAAGTACTGAAACAAGTGAACATCACTGGGTCCACGGTCTGAAATGTACGGTGGATGATACAGTTCTTCGCATCTAAAAGATCTGATTAGACCGTCTGTTTGTGTGAAAACAGGTGGCCTTATATTGTCATGGAGCAACATCACACCCGAAGACAGTAGGCCAAGCCGCTTATTTTGTTTTTCAAGGTTTTCTCAAGTTGACACAATATGCATTAGAATTTATTGTTGTGCCTCTCGGCATAAAATCCACTAACAAAATCCATTTCTTGCCCTAAAAGACGGTTGCCATGATCTTTCGTGCTGAAACTGCCCGTTTGGCTTTCACTCTGGTTGGCGACGATGTGTGTCGCCATTCCATTGACTGTTGCTTGGACTCAAAAGTCATGTGAGTTACCCAAGTCTCATATCCTGTAACGATGTGTTCTAACAATTCATCTTCTTCCTGATCGTATCGAGTAAAAAACAATAAAACGCAGCCTAATCTCTTTATTTTCTGATCATCAGAAAGCAATCTTGGAATTCACCGAGAACCTAATTTTTGAAATCTTGGTTCGTCGGTTCTCTCTCATGCACATTAACCCTCACGGTCGAACATTCTCACCCACTTTTGAATTTTACTGTCACTCATAGTATTATCATCGTAAGCTTCACAAATCTTATGGTAAATTTCTGCTGCTGCCAACTTTCTTGCACTCAAGAATCGAATTACAGATTAAACTTTATAAACTTCTACAGATCATCACACAGACAGACGATACAGCTGCAAATGGTGTGGAAACGCGCGCAAAGCATGCTGGGAGCAGGCGCGCTAAAGCACTGCGGAGATTGCGCGTCATTCTCACTCTTATTCACAAAGTGACCATATTTAAAAAATACCCCTCGTAACTCAATTGGACTTTTTCTCTGGGATTATGTGAAACCATTGGTTTACCCCAATAAACCTCAAATGCTCCATGACCTTAAAACCAATAATATTCGTGTCATTAGTGAAATAAATATCGATTTATTAAGGCAGAGTGATTAAAAATTGGTATTCAAGAATAGAATTTTTAAAAAACCTTGAGGCGGCCATTTAAGCGAAATTATTTTTAAATAAAAATGCCATGAACTAATATTTAAAATAAAAAAATCACGTTGATATCTTGTTTTTATTCAAAATTTAAAAAAAAAAGAAATATAATAAGCATAAGATTAACATCGAAAATTTCCACTATATTTAAAATAGTATGTATAACATTTGTTACTACACACAGTGCCTTTTTCAAATACAAACAATGTTAAACTAACAATAACAAAAGTAATTACAACCTAAACTGTCCATCGACCTAATAATACCATAAAAGATGATATAATGGGGAAAGAAGATGGGGAAACCCATTTTTTCAACGTCTAGGAGGGCAATATAAGTTTAATAATGGTGAACCATTCATGTCTAGCTGTTCATTTAGCAAAATATTAGAATTTTTCCTTTTATTAATTTTTAGGCTAAATAAAAAATTTAATTTTTTGGATTTATTTTCGTAATGTAACATTTTAAAATTATCATTGGAAGTATTATTTTCTAACATTAAGTGGTAAGCATAATGAGAATTATTTTGTTGTTTAGCATAAGTTATTTTATATTCATGAAACCTAGTAGAAAAAGACCCCCCTGTTTGTTCCACTAAAGAAGTTATACCAAACAACAAAATAATTCTCATTATGCTAACCACTTACTGTTAGAAATTCAAACTTTCAGTGATAATTTTAAAATGTTACCTAATGAGAATAAATCTTTTAGAGAGCCTAGAAATTAATAAAAGGAAAAATTTGGATATTTTGACCAGCTATATTTGAATGGTTCACTGTTACTAAACTTATATTGCCCTCCTAGACGTTGAAAAAATGGGTTTCCCCATTATTATCTTTTATGGTATTATAACTGTAGATGGACAGTTTAGGTTGTAATTACTTTTCTTACTGTTAGTTTAACATAGTTTGTATTTGAAAAAGGCACTGCGTGTCGAAACAATTGTTATACATACAATTTTAAATATAGTTGAAATTTTAGATATTAATCTTTGCTTATTTATTTAAAATGAATTTCCATCAAATATAGGCTACCTCAGTTAAATTTACCTTGTTTAATTCAAAATAAAAAAATATATGTAGGTGTTTGCGTACGTTTTATGATCTCGATGATGACTTTTTAGCTACAGTTATGTAGCGCCACTATATAACGGTACACAAAAGCATTAGTGACATCTAAAATTATTTCATTTGAATTATGTTGCATATGTTTTATTTTTACTCATCAGTTATTAAGAAATACCAGATCTTCAGGCTGATCAGAAAATAATTAGTGTTACGTTAGACTAATTAGCCATTAAATTGAGTAGAATTGCTATAATTTATTCAATCATCTGTATCCGTCAGTCCTTTTAAATACACCACTATAAACGAATATCCGTTATCAGTAGTTGCGCTTAGTGATAAATATCTTTATTTTCTGATAACCCAAAGTATTTGTCTTCAGATTAACTTTAACGACTTGCCAAACATCTCTAATTTACAGTCTGACAGTTGGGACGGTGTGGTGACGCCATCTGTTCTATTATACGTTTAATAAACTTGATACGGCGGGGTTACTTTAAGGTACAGAAATAAACGAGCAAAGATAATTCGTTGTGAACTGTTTTCTTTTCGAACATAGGTTGGATCAATAATTCTTCTTGTTCTTCCAGCTTAAATTACACATGTTAACAAATTTAAACTTTTTTGACGTAACATTGATGAAAATTGATGTATATGAAGTATACAGTCCTAAATTAGGAAATGATAAGCTAATTATCGTAACACGTACAGTTTTTGTTACAGGGTTTTGGTGGTGAAAAAAAAAGAGACCACGTATTTTTACAATTTAATATAAACATGTAAAACGTGTTAAATCTATACAAAGACATAACTGATGATTATGTGAATAAAAAATATATTACATGAGATGTCTTACAGTGACAAAAGCTTGTACTTTCTCCTCTTGTGTTCTGTAGTATTATCTCTTTTTAAAAATTAGCAGTAGTTGCCCAACATAGATGGGTTTCAGCGTCCCTGGTATCTTGTCTCTATCGTCCCGATAACCTGGTGAAACATCTCTCTTTATTCGTCGCTTATTGCATCCATTTAGAAAAAAATCTTAATGGGAATGTAAAGAATGCATTTTTAAGGACAGGCGACATCTTAGTATTTCATAGGCTTTCAATGGTTCATCTATGGTTTTTAGAGTTTTCATCTTTCTCGTTGTGAAGAAATACTTTCACTACACTTACAAAACACTTCCAATCTGTCAATTCCTTCCTAATTTGAGGTCCAATAAATACACCTTCTTTTAGTTTTGCATTACTTAATTGAGGAAATATTTCTTTTAAGTATTCGAAACCATTACTTTCTTTGTCTACGGCATTGATAAAGTTTTTTATTAGTTCAAGCTTAATATGGAGAGGCCGAATACCCATATCAAACATGAGGAGCCCAACTTGTTCTCTTGATCTTAAAATATAAAAGATCTGGAGGACGAATCCATTCCATCCGATCCGATCATATCTCTAAAACTAAAAGAGATAAATCAAAACGCGTGCCAGATTATTAATGCGCGTGTTTTCGAGCGTCAAATATCCGAAAATCAAGCGATTCTGTTTTTTAAAGTTTTGAGCAAAACATTTTTAAAGGGGGGTACCATAGGAAAACATCCGGAAAGCGAAACTCTCTCAATTTCTATGAAAGTAAGCCACAAGATGGAGAAAATTACGGGGAATAGAATAGTGAAAAGCGCAGTTTGATATCTCGAACGGTTTTGTAGATAATCACAGAAAACTGGTCGGAGAATGCAATTTTTGCTAAATGTTCGATTTTCCTCGATATTCACAAAATCATATTTCGAACACTAAAAGAGATAAATCAAAACGGGTACCAGATTATTGATGCGCGTGATTTGGAGCGTCAAATATCCGAAAATTAAGCGATCCTATTTTTTAAAGTTTTGCAATTTGATCGAAAATGTTTTAAAGGGGGTACCATAAGAAAAAATCAGAAAAACGAAAGCCACTCAATTTCTATGAAACTAAGCCACAAGATGGAGAAAATTACGAGGAATCAAATGGCGAAAAGCGCAGTTTGATACCTCGAACGGTTTTCTAGATATTCGCAGAAAACTGGCCGGGGAACGCAATTTTGACAAAATGTTCGATCCTCTTCTATATTCAAAAAATTATATCTCAAAAACTAAAAGAGATAAATCAAAACGACTGCAGGTTATTGATGCTTGTGGTTTGGAGCGTCAAATATCCGAAAATGAAGCGATCCTATTTTTTAATGTTTTGCAATTTGATCGAAAATTTTTTAAAGGGGGTACCATATGAAAACATCAGAAAAACGAAAGCCACTCAATTTCTATGAAAGTGAGCCACAAGATGGAGAAAGTTACGAGGAATCGAATGGCGAAAAGCGCAGTTGATATCTCAAACGGTTTTCCAGATATTTGCAGAAAATTGGCCGGGGAATGCATTTTTGGCAAAATGTTCGATATTCAAAAAATCATATCTCGAAAACTAAAAGAGATAAATCAAAACGACTGCCAGGTTATTGATGCGCGTGGTTTGGGCCGTCAAATATCCGAAAATGAAGCGGTTCTATTTTTTAAAGTTTTCAAATTTCATCGAAAAATCTTCAGAGAGGGTACCACAAGAAAACATTCGGAAAGCGAAACTCACAATTTCTATGAAAGTAAGCTACAAGATCCATTCCATCCGCGGAAGTCAAAAAAGATCTTTTTTGACTTCCTCGGATATAGATCTAGCATTAAAATAAATCGTCCGCATACATGGACAAAACCTATCATCCCATAATATAAAGAGGAAGCAGGCGCTTGAAAATGGCACGTGCTAGGCCATTTCTGTGAAAAGTTGTTTTAATAAGTACCTAAATGAAACGCAAACAGAGCAAGACCACAGTATTCGAAACGAAGCCTTACTCCGTCTTTCAGATCACAACAACATTGAACACGGGATATCACTTCGTAAGTGGGGTTGTGAAAAGTGAGGTTGTGATAAGTGAAAATGTTCTGGCAAGAAGTCAATGCTCTGGCGTAACCAACCAGGTAGTAGGCGGTGTGCCTTTATTGAAGCACTATGCTCCGTGTAGAAGTTGAAGGACCATTATATATATATATATATATATATATATATATATATATATATATATATATATATATATATATATATATATATACCATAATTTATCACTATTTTAGTTATTGTAGTTCCTTACTGTTACTGTAGTTAACAAAAATGAAATATACAGATTACAACTTTTACAACAACTTTTGCAACTTTTACAAAATAAAGGAATACGAATTCTTTCACATTGTAATCTACTGCCTTTTTTTCGCCTTTCAATTGAAAGCAAAGCTGTGGAAGTTCAGTACATGATTTGTGCAGGTTTGGAAGACAATGTTCTTTCCTATAGTACTGTTAAAACTGAACATATTGACTTAAATTCTGAAGAACGTCCGAGAAGTCATCCTTACGTCCGAGAAGTTCCTTATTTTCAATTTATTGTATTTACAAGTATCAGAATGCAAAACTACCTTAATAAATAGAGTTTGTTACATACCTGAATTGATGATTCGCTCAAAGACGAATAACTAGATGATCTGCTTCCAAGCGGTTCTGGACTCAAGCTGCCGTAAGATGTAGTTGAACTGAGAGACACTGTATCAGCTCTGCTCCTATATGGAGAAAGCTGTACATGTTTCATCATCTGAAACGGAAAAAAAATTGTAATTTCCTGGCATTTTCAACTTGTAAAATCCATGTATTCGTTCACTTCAACGGCCAGACGAAAACCAGGCTGCTTTTATTTTCTCTACACTAATACGATAATAAGAGAAGATATTGTAGTTTTCTTCTTTCTATTTAAATTTATTTGACTTATATTGAAGCACTTTTGTTTAGTAAAAATAAGAACTAATTAAATCTCCTTGTATAGACATAAGTTGTGATCGTGAAACTGGAGCAGGAAAATCCGTACGCAACAGTTAACAAAAGAAGCAGTGTTAACTAAACCAGCAGGAAATGGTGCAATGTTCTAGATTATATTAATGTGCTAAATTGAAAGGAAATTAAATGCCAATATTTTTCTTCGTATGTCCGACATTGTAAATAGTTGTTTAATATATAATTTATGCTTCAAAGACATATATCTATAATGAATATAAAATTTATATAGATTTCTATGTTTTTTTTTGAAGATACGGTTTGATGCTAAAGGTATATAATTTTAATGATATTAATAAATAATTATATTGAAGTTATCAATATTATTACATTAAACAAACAGGGAAGTAGCAATGAAAAATAGTAAAGGAAGGATACGGTCTGAAGGAAAACAGTCTCAATGTTTAATTTAATTTCATGAAACAAAACAATAAAAAGAGACACAAAAAATATATAGTCAATGAACTATTACTTAAAATATTTATATAAAGTATAGTAACATATGCAGCGGCTAAACCGGACGCTGAAAATTCAGGCTTGAGAGAATACAGAGAATACGAAATGATACAAATAGTTTTCTATATATGAGCATGAATAGGAATACTATACAACAAATAGAGTAAAAACAACTTATATGGTTTAGACATCAGTGCATACCACCGAAAAGAAGAAAACTGATGAGGAGCTAGAGATGACAACGTTGCGTCTAGAAAACTGGAAATGAATATATATATGTTCAAAAGATAATTAAGTGGGCTCCTGGAGAAAGCTATTAAAAACAAAAAAAATACTCCTTGCTCTACGTCGGTGCTTTGTCGTTTCCCCATCCGCCATCCAAAGCGCCAGTCAGCGTCTCCCAGGACCGGTTTCTGGCCTTAAACCGTCATCAGCTGCGCTCAGGCTGACCCCCTGGAGAGTGGATGAAGGGAACGACTAATGGTATAGGAAATCGAAAAATAATACATCTGATTTTACAGCCTAAACTAAGGTTAGTGCGTTTTTAGTTCGACATTTAAAACAGTCAGACCTAGCATCCAGATTAAAAGGATGGAATCTCCTTCAAGCGAGTTATCAAGACAAGATACCATCTTAAAACAACAAACATTTTAGGTGGGATTATGAAAAAAAAACATTTTCCGTTTTTAGGTCAAATATTACATAACATACATCATGTTTTATTCAAGTTAGAAAAATAAAATCAAATTTGTTCACAAATTGCAACTTCGTTTTGTTTTTAACGATCAGCACTACATCAATCGCATATCAGGGACAATAATTCGCGAACCTCCCTGGTATGTGTACAAGACTCAACTCGAACTGCTAAAACTTTGAAAGTGTAAACTTCCGATAAAGTCCGATAAAGTATGTCCAATATAAATTCAATCGAATTTGATCAAGTCGACCTAAATAACCTGTTTTTTTTTATATGGACATTAAACCGCAACCCGCATTGTTGTAAAACCACAAGAGATCGTGTTACAGATGGAAGAGAAAATTTATCCGTGCGTCTCTGTTACCATCAGAAAGTTCGGTTCTTTCACATGAACGACCTTCCGAAGTATTTTTACACCCAATCTTATTACCGGACTATATCAAAACATTATTGATTTGATACTGATGTTTTTTAAAACTGCAGTAAAATTAATTTTTAGTCATCGTAAGTTTGACGGAAGACGTCCCTCAAAATATTTCTCAAGAAAAAAAAAGTTTTTTATGATCAATTCTTCTATTGGAACCTTTGGTGTGAAACACTAAAGTTGAAAAGATTTACCACTAAACACCAAATCACTTTTTTTGAACTTTTCGACGCACGTTTCGCTAACAATGTTAGCATCATCAGATGATTTAATCTGAGAGATTAAATAATTAGAGAGAGATTTACAACAAAACACCAAAAAAGAATGTTTAGATGAGTCAAAAATTTTCACACACCCTCAGTCATATAGAAAAGAGAAATGTTTACAAGATGAAAGTATAAACAAACAATTTTTTAATATTTTGTGGTTCTTTCACTGCCTTTTATTTAATAAAAAATTATTTTTGGTAATGAATCATCACAGTTTTAAAGAATGTCTTCCTATAAAGCCTAAATATCACTTTTCAAATCTTCCATATTTGAAAATTTTCTTGATTCACTATAAACTAGTCTTAAAAGTATAACCCAGTCATTTTCAATGATATTCAAATCTGGAGAGATAGCAGGCCAGTCCAATTTTGAAATATTATTCTGCACGAACCAACCTGTTAAAATTTTCGCTGAATGAATTGGGGGCGTAACCTTGTTGTAACCCTGGAAAAGCATTACTCATATAATTAAAACATAACTTTTGTTCTAATATATATTTTTTATTCTTCAAAGTTAACTCGATGAGAAAGAAACGCTAAATTAACTTTTTTTTTCGTAGCCGGTACTCACCCAAATCGTGACATTTCCTCCTTCAGGATAAAACTTTTTCTTCTTCCCTGAGATCATGAAAATAAAAAAAAAAACCGCCAGGCCCATCCAAATTGATTTTTTTTTGTCAGAAATCAGCACATGCGATCGATACAAAGTCGTGGGAGGGGGGGGGGGGGGGTAATAGGGGAGGTCATTTAAAATGCATTAAGCAAGATATGTCTTAGTATAAAGTATTTTTCAATTATTCTTAATATAAAATATCCAAATTTTATTAGCTCACAAATGGAAAGTTACCATTTTTATATATATATATATATATATATATATATATATATATATATATATATATATATATATATATATATATATATATATATATATATAGAGAGAGAGAGAGAGAGATATGTATATATATATATATATATATATATATATATATATATATATATATATATATATATATATATACATATATATATATATTTTTTTTCTTATTCTTGAAACATATATCTGCTAGTTAACGCCATTACCAAACATCTACAGTGACATAAATCTTGAATAATGCCACATCAGGCGAGGAAAGAATATTCATCTGTTTTCAGAATATTTCATTTTTAAAATAAACTAGTCTCAGATGTTCTGATAGTTTTAAAAAACGTCTGTGCTTTGTGCGCTTTTGAATAATGTATCACACTTGTAAACAACTAGTATCTTCTTGTAGCTACACTGTAAAAACTAGTTACACGTGTTTACGTAAACAATAGCTGATTTCAAACAAAAGACGGCCAAAGAGACCGTCGATTATGAAATCGGAATCTTTATTCACAACACGTGTTGTGAAGTGTTTTTTTTGTACCCTCTCATATCACCAGTCACGGCTTTGCATCGACTTTCAGAACACCCTGTATATATATATATATATATATATATATATATATATATATATATATATATATATATATATATATATATATATATATATATATATATATATATTATTAGGTGCGTATAGACCCGGTTGGATCACGCAAAGCATTCAGACTCATTTCCGAGTGTTCTTTCTGATCCTCCACACCTCTCTCATCTCTCTACAATTCACATCTTTCTAATTTTGAGCAGAATAATTGGGTTTTTTGAAAGGAGATTTGTAGGCCAACTTTCTCTGCACATTGCTTGAGGACTTCGATCTGTTTGGTTGCTCTTTTTTCATTGTCTGCGAGTATGGCTAGGTCGTCTGCGAAAGCAAGACATGATATTTCTATGTTGTTTTTGGATCGTCTGAATCGTATTGGTTTCCAATGTCGTTGATTTTTCAGTTCTTTTTCCCATTCCCTTATGACTTTGTCCAGGACCAGGTTGAAGAGGAGTGGGGATAACCCATCTCCTTGGCGTACTCCAGTTTTAATCAGGAAGGATCCGGAAATTTCTCCGATAAATTTTGCTTTAGAGTTTGTGTCAGTCACTGTCTGCTTGATTAATCGTAGTGTTTTGGGGTCGAGTCCTTGTTCTTTTAGGATGTTGAACAAATATTTTCGGTCGATGCAGTCGTATGCTTTCTTGAAGTCCACGAACGTGCAGATGATTGGGACGTTCCTGATAGCTTTGTATTTCAGTATAGTATTTAGGTTAAATATTTGTTCAGTGCATGAGCGACCAGGGCGAAAGTTTGCCTGGTACTCGCCAATTTTGTGTTCTAATTGTTCTTGTATTCTCTGGAGAAGGCATGCTGAGAGGATTATGGACTTGTAGTAAGGAGATTCCTCTGTAGATGTCCACAGCTGTTCTGTCTCCTTTCTTGTGCAGCGGGTGGATAAGAGCACATTTCCAATCATCTGGTAATTTTTCTGTTTGCCAAATGTTCGTGATAATTTGCGTAAGTTCTTGCAGTGAATTTGGTCCGAGGTTTTTCAATAGTTCCGCGGTGATACCATTTTCACCGGATGACCTGTTATTCTTTAGTTTATGCGTAAGTGCCTGTGGATTTCTACCTGTGTTGGTTGTGGTGATTCTGAGTGGGTATGGATACAATTTTCCTTGGGGAATCTTGTGTCACGTTCAGGACAATTGAGGAGATCAGAGAAATAGTGTGCCAGCTCCTGACAATTCTCCTGATTGGTTAGCGCTAATCTCCCATTCCGCTTTCTGAAGCAAATATTTTGTGGTGTGTATCCATGGATTTCTTTTGCAAAAGTTCTATAAAAGTCTCTCGTGTTATAATTGCGGAAATTATCCTCTATAGAGTCTAGTTGGTCCTTCATGTACTACCTCTTAGTTTGCCTGATAACCTTTGCGGTCTATTTTCTAGTCACGTCAAAAAGCTGTTGACTTTCTGGAGATTTTACGTCCATTCTGGTCGTTTTTAGTGTTGTACTCCTGAAATGCTCGTTTGCGTAGCTGCAATACACTTTCGCATTCCGAGCCCCATCAAGGGTGTTTTGTGTTCTTTTTCAATGGGATCAGTTCCTGTGCTTTTTGGGAAATTTTTTTGTGGAATTTTTTCCATGTATCTGCCTGTTCCTTTTCCCATTCTTCTCTTATGTTGGATTCCTTGATCTTTTTGTGTCGAATTTCTGTAGATGTGCTTTCTTGTGATGAATACTCCTTGGGGTGAACTTGACTTTGATTCGCGTTAGGTAGTAGTCTGAGTCAATGTTCGCGCCCCTACGGAATTGGACACCTTGGATCTCTCTTTGTTGTTTGTATGAGATCGCAACGTGGTCTATCTGGAATTCTCGTTTTCGTGGAGATTTTCTTAGGGATGTTGACATTATCTTAAGGTTATTTTGTTGGCATAGTTCGATGAGTCTTGTGCCGTTCTTATTGCTAAATTTGTGACCGGGGAATTTGCCTACTGTTTTCTGATGGATTTTTTCTCTACCGATTTGTGCGTTAAAGTCGCTCAGATAAATTTTGACGTCATCCTTTGAGACCTTTGCCATTACCTTCTCTAGTGTTGCCCTGAATTTTTCTGTAGACTTGAGGTTTTTCTTGCTGTCTCCATTTGTGGGGGCATTTACATTGATCATGGTGTATTTTTTATTGGCGAACTGTATGCGCATTGTCATTAGTCTATTGTTAATGGACGTGATTTCCTTAATAGAGTTAACTATCCCTTTATGTACCACAAAAGCCATGCCCAGAAGCGGAGCACCCCTATCGACTCGTTTGTCTATCCTGTTTTTGAATATACGATAGTTCCCATAGTCTACCATGTCCTCATCCGTGATGCGTCTGTCTTGTAGGGCAAGCACAAGTATCTTTTGCCTGTCAAGTTCTGAAGTTAGGTTGTGAAGTTTTCCTGGTTGGATCAGTGTGTTGATGTTGAAGGTGCCAATATATGTAGGCGTTTTATGTGGAAATTTGCCGGAAAGTTCCGAATTATTTTGAGATCCTGAAAGTCCAGGTTCCCCAGAATCCGAACACCCGGTTGCAGGGCTGTCGACGGGTGGATTGCTTACCACCTGGGGTATCATTGTAATGACTTTCACGAGTCATGGTTGCTTATAAGCTTATGGATCCATTGTTTCCACTGGTAGTTTAGAACCAGAGACTGTTAGTTCCTGGAGCGTAGTGTACGACCGCACCCTCTGGGATAACAGACGCTGACCAGGTGAGGTCACTGTGGTTGCCACTGCAGACGCGACCTGGGTTTTTTATCCATATATATATATATATATATATATATATATATATATATATATATATATATATATATATTTATATATTTATATATATATATATATATATATATATATATATATATATATATATATATATATATATATATATATATATATATATATATATATATAATATATATATATATATAAATATATAAATATATATATATATATATATATATATATATATATATATATATATATATATATATATATATATATATATATCCCTGTAATGTATCTCTTATCTTATAATGTCATCGATATAAATGGGGACTATTTCATTGATTAATATAATTATGTTTGTATTTAAATATAGACTGCTAAAAAGCTTAGATCTTTATAGCTTGTCTACTACAATTTGAAAGGGGAAATATTAAATTGCGAGAAAAATTAGGAAAGATTATTGAATAAAACCTAAAATACATCACTATTTAAAGTTATTTCATTGTAATAAGACATCTTTATCTAACTTCGTGGAACGTTTTCGACAACTCTATAATTTACTATAGTTTTGTTACGGATCTTTCTCTATTTTATTACTGGTGGTTGTGCAGAAAAATCTCCACATCTGGATTTTTTTGAAGGGTCAAAGAATCCCCGCGAATTTTGACCTGGTTTTGAAAACTTGACTATTTTGTCACGTTATCCGAATTGAATTCCAGATGTTAATACACAACTTTTACAGACTTTTACAGATGTTAATATACAATGTATGTTGTACAATCGTATTAACATTTGAAAAAAAACATTGGATTTGGTAATGTAAAATGTGAAAGATTAAAAGCTGTTTATCTGGCGTTGTATTGACTTGGTGTTATGAATTACACCACCAAACCAAAGCAAAAATATTTATTTTTCTAAGTACTGGTTCCAAATAGAAAATCTGAAAGAACCATCGCCAATATAGTTATTTATATGCATCTACAATACTTTCCGCAACTAATGGCTTTAGATTTTGATCAGCTTGAATAAAATTACCCCAATTGAAAGTATTAAGAAAAAGTTATTGGCTACAAAATTAATCTTTGAATTTTTACATTGTAATCTAATTTATATTTTCTATAAATAAATATATACATAAATAAATATCTATATATATATATATATATATATATATATATATATATATATATATATATATATATATATATATATTATACTAATAATAATAATGGAAGGTTTCCTAAGTCACTCGAAGATGACACCATTGACGAACAATTGTCTCTAAAGTGGCTGACTGATGGACTATTGTACCCAGAAACAGAAGGTTTCGCGATATCTATTCAAGATAGGACAACGAGAACAAGGAACTATGAAAGGCATATACTGCACTTGGACGTAGTAGATAAGTGCAGGAAATGCGGTACTTTAGGAGAAACAATTGAGCACCTTATTGGTGGTTGCCCGGCCCTTGCTCCTAATGCTTATCTAAGACGGCATAATCAGCTGGCAAAAATCATACATCAACAACTTGCACTAAAATACTCGCTATTAGAAAGCGCACCTCCATATTATAAGTACTCGCCTTCTCTTGTACTTACCGATACTATTCTTTACTGGGACAGACCAATCACTACTGATCGAACGGTTGATTATAACAGGCCAGATATTGTTCTGATCAACAAAAAGGAGAAAAGAGCTTTTATAATTGACATCGCAGTGTCGCTCTCTCACAACATTAGAGAAACCGAGATGGAAAAACCCACAAAGTATGAAAATCTGGCATACGACTTGAAGAACCAAAGGAAGCTGAGTAAGATAGATGTAGTGCCCTTCGTTATATCCGCCCAAGGCCTGATAAGTAAGGGATTTTCAAAAAACCTCGGGAGCCTGGGTATCTCGAAATCGATTACCAACGTGCCGTGTTCTTGCAGACGTGTCCGCATTGTTCGTAAAATACTATGTTAGGGTGAGAGGAGTTGAATTGCTTTTTCATCTGCGCATTGGAATATCGACCAGCATGAGTTGAGATTCTACAGCAAGGATGAGCAGAATAATAATATTTATTTGTTCACAAAACCATAAGGCATTGAACATCCTTAAGAAAATAGTATATAAAAAAAAACAGAAAAAAAGAATTACGATTCAAACACAAGGCACAAAAAAAGAAGGAAAGAGTGGAAGAAAAAATAAGACAATTGGAACGAATATATATATATATATATATATATATATATATATATATATATATATATATATATATATATATATATATATATATTTCTGTTTTGTTAATTTGTAAAATGATTTTTTTTCCACTCATATTTCTCCCACTTGATGAACTGTATAAAAAAGCCATAAATGTTATAAAACAGCTCGTTTTTTTTATCGTGTGAGCGATAGATCTATTTAATATTATCTATATACCAAGGTGGAGGATAATAATTCTTAAAAAAATACTTTTCATTGGAAATAAAGGTAAAAAAAGATTTATTCAAAGAATGTGCTATCGCTAGCTGCACAATTTGACAATTTGTGGATGTCCTCCCAGAAAAACCGTATATGTTTGAGGTGGTTTAATTATCAAACCATTTTTCTACATCATCGTAATTGATGAAGTGTTTCATGGAAACTGCGAGAGACATTAATGAAAACAAGTGGTAGTAGAAAGGGGTCAAGTCTGATGAGTACGGCGAGTGGGGTGAGAGTTCCCAGCCAAGTGCAGAATTGGTGTCTCTGAACGCTTTCGCTGTGTGTGATGGGGTGTTGTCGTGCTGTAAAATTACTTTTCCGTGTCTTGTAACATATTCTGGTGACTTTTCGATCTATGCATGGTTCTGATTGATTATTTGTTCACGTTATCGAAACGTATTAAGTGTTTCACCTGGTTTCACCATGGTGCAGAACACCCTTCTGATCCCACCAAATGGACAACATTGTCTTCTTTCCAAAGCGATTCAGTAGACGCAATATTCAATTCGATGGTTGTCCTGGGTAAACCCATAATTTTCTCGTTTTGGGTCCTCGAAATATATTCATTTTTCGTCTCTAATCACAATCCGATGGAAAAAGTCTTTCTTCCTTTCGTTCATATCTCTGTCGGTTAGCTAATGTGGTACCTATTTTGCTTCTGGATCTTTCCCATGGTATAGGTGTAACATTTAACCTCTCTGTCATTTGTTGTTGAGTTTGCTTATTCGTTCTTCCTCCAACAATGTTTACAATTCGGCATATTCAATTTTTTTTTTAATTAACCTGGGAGTTATTTGGACTTCAAGTTGAAATAACCACGAATCGCATAAGTTTGGTAGCACAAGTATACGACTATTATTACCATAACTATTAACCACCACACCCGGTAAAATTAAAATTTTTTAATAAAATACTCAAAAACCAATTTTTCTTGTTCGGAATTTGTATCAGTCCATTATTTATTGTTAGATAAATAATAGAAGGTTTTTTAAAAATATTTAAATAACGTATACAATATCTTGAACACAAAAATAAAATATTTTTGACTTGTTTTATGTTGCTGAGCGCGATTGCAAAAAATCTAACAAAGCAAACCGTTTTAAAAAATTCACTTTGCTTATAAATAGTTTTCTCCACGAACCTACTACGCCACTTTTTAAGCATCCCTCAGGTCCGTGACGGTTTCCCAAAGTATGTTGCGGTCGCTCGACATTCGACATAGCCAATTTATATTGTCTGTGACTTTGATCATT
Source organism: Cosmopolites sordidus (assembly GCA_031761425.1). Lineage (NCBI taxonomy): Eukaryota > Metazoa > Arthropoda > Insecta > Coleoptera > Curculionidae > Cosmopolites > Cosmopolites sordidus. The sequence continues at coordinate 1,469,840 of JARFXV010000589.1, forward strand.
TCTTCAATACTGTCCAAGCGTTTAGCTCAAACTCGACTGGTGACGGCGATGAGGCCAGAAACAAGTCCCGGGAGACACTTGCTGAGGTTATGGTGGAAAGCAAGTGAATGGGCACAACTCCCTATTTGGTAATATTTCTCACTACGCAACTTTATAAGCACATCTGTTCGGTAAATTCATTATTTCGGACAACAATATAAATTAACCCCCTTATTTTTTTTTCGATTAATTAATTTTAAGTTGATATTCCATTAAAATTTGTACGAAATACAACCTTTATGAGTTACTAATTGGTTCAATCAAATTATTGACCAGCTGTATCGTTTTACACGGTTAAGATCAAACATTATCCATCACGATTGCATTGGTTCCACTTGTAGCCAATTCGTTACGTATCTCTTTTATTATTAGCTTTTTATGTTATCCAAGTGACCCATAAAGTTTACTTTAGATATTGCGGCGGACATGTCTTTAATTCAATCCGTAATTGACCTGTGTTAATAGAAAATGACAGATAAATTGGTTAATTGGTTTTACGTTTACGCAGTTGGTTAATCCAATGATTAATAAGAAAAAACGATTAGCTTTTATAGGTTTTTTTTGATACTATATACTATATATGAAGAAGTTTTAGGTAACGAGTATGTTAAATTGAGCGGTTTTCTTTTTAATTCTTGAATAATAATTTATCTAGATATAATCTCAATTCGGAAGTGCAATGTATGGCATTTATAAAAATTGAGTCGAATACACGTTAAATTGTTGAATTATTTTATGAAAAAGGGCGTTCAGTGAAAAATTTTTTAGAAAATTATTCGTCCAGCTAAAAGCACTATCAATCGAATTGTTCAAAAATTTCAAGAAACTGGTTCGGTGGAAGATTAAAGAAGTTCAATATATAGTCGTAGTGGTCGTTCACAAGAGCATATTGATTTGGTACGTGAAAGGGTTACTGACCGAGAAATTTCCATTAGTCGACGTTCACAACAATTTGGACTCAGTGAATCCACAAAAGTCACATTTGTCAACTGGATAAAAGAACAAACAGATGATTTTTCTCAAAAAATCATTTGTTTTTACGAAATGGTATATATATATAGCTATTTATTGCTATTATTATGTCACATAGTATAGCAATTTAAAAAAAAAATAATATACAGAGACATAAATAAGTTCTCGTTGTTTTTTTTGTGAAAATGAATGTGTTATTTAAAAAATAGTAAAGAATATGTGATTGAAAGTATTGTCCATCGCTAGTCGCTACTTTCTACCATGTTTTTGGCAGCATACGAATACCATGTAGAAAGTACGGCTCATCTTTTGAGGTTATCCACGAATCGACCCATTTTTTGGCATCTTCATAAGAATGGAAGTGCTGGTCAGCCAGGCCATGAATTGTCGATCGGGACAAGTGGTAATCGGAAGGAGTAATGTTCGGTAAATACGGCCGGTGGGGTAGAACTTCCCATTTGATCGTTTCCAAGTAGGTTTTGACCGATTTTGTAACATGTGTCGAACGTTGTGATGCCGCAAAATAACTTTGTCGTGTCTCTCCTTGTATTGCGGCAGTTTTTCATTCAATTATCGGCTCAAATGCATCAACTGTAGTTAATAACGGCCTCCCGTGATGGTTTCGTTGGGTTTGAGGTTATAATACACTACACACAGCTGATCTCACCAAATAACCACGGATACTCGGCATTGCCGTCGATGTTGATGCATGGCCGAGCTTACCCCACGGTTCTCTACGCTTCAGGTTATCGTAGTGTATCCACTTTTCGTCACCAGTCACGATACGATGCTAAAAACATTTCGTTTTCTATCGTTGGAGCAACTGTTCACACGTGAAAAAACACCGTTCGACGTCTCTCCACTTCAAATTCGTACGGCACCCAATTTCCTTGCTTTTGAATAATTCCTAATGCTTTTAAACAACTGTTATGTGATTAACTTTGCGTCTGACATGAGTTTTCATCGAATAATGTTTCCAATTCTTCGTCTTCAAACTTTTTCGGTGCGCCAGAGCGTTTTTTATCGTTTAAAACGTCTAAACCTATCTTTGCATGTCGTTTCCGACAGAGCATGGTCGCCCGTAAGTCTCCATAATGATTCCATGTGCTTCAGTTACCGATTTTTTTTTTAAGTAATACAGTAAAATTCCCCGTAAATACTATTTTTTTGGTACGAAATTCGTCATGTTTAACGCTGTGAAAAAATATGTTGTTTACCCTTGGGCGGAATAGCATATACTATTATTTCAAGCCTAATGGTGGAGCTTTACGATGAAATTGGCTGTTGTGTTCGTCGGTGTATAAAGGCTAAGATAACACCATCTGTCGGGAAACAACGACATCTTATTCAAATCCCTTATATTTTTAACAATAATTATTGCTAAACAATAAATAAATTTTCATTAGCACCTGATGTATTTAATGTTTTGTGTTCAACCCATTAGCACGAATGGTAGCTTTCAAACGTCCAAGCATTGATTCCACTAATTTTTGTTTTTAATATCTGTGAGTAAACTGTTCTTCGCATTTTTCTGTCTAAAATTTGATATACATTTTCCATGGGATTAAGATCCGGTTACTGGGGCGGTGTGAGCAAACTTCTAAGTCTATTATAAGTATATTATAAAGAAACCACTCCATGGTTTGGTTACAGTCCAGTTCCAGTCCAGGTCTAATATTACCGTTTATAACGTAAATATTTTCTACTCCACTGTAAGACTTTCACCTCCAAACCATTACATTACCATTACAGTTCTTGGTATATTGGTATATTCTCTCTATTAAGCTTAAAAAATTATCTTTCTATTATGTTAAAATATAGGCTGGCCTTCAAATTTACTATTAATTACTATCTAATTTGATTCCAAAAATCTAGAGGTTTGTCTTTACATTTTTGTGCGAACTCTTGTTTTTTCGTCCATAAAGCGCTCTATGTAGGTGCTTGTGCGCTCTATGTAGGTTTTTTCAAAGCATCTTCGACAATTTTCCATCCCCCCCTCATTGTGAGAACCCCAGGAGAACCTGATCGGAGTTTGGTTTCAATTGTTCCCGTCATTTATTTATTTTTACATTACGAGGTGTGGCTATTAAATAACGAGACTGACGCTGCTACAGAAGAAGTAGGCATGCGCCAAACGCCAGCGACCTACTGCTATTTAGCGTGATTAGCCTTCTCTTTCGAATACAGTTCCTTTCGCTTCTGTAAACAAATCCGTATAACCGTAGCCCTCGTTCGTATTAGAGTTGTTTTTTTGCTTTGTCGGAAAAATGTTAAGTGTTAACAATAGAGCAACAAATTGTTGTAAAATTTCACTTGAAATTTGGAAAAACCGCTACTGAAACTTATAATTTATTGAAAGAAGTGTATGGCAATGAATGTTTATCACGTGCCCGTGTTTTTGAGTGGTTTAAGCATTTTCACGGTGACCGAGAAGACGTTGACGGTGATCCACGCCCGGGTCGCCCTTCGACGTCAAAAACGGTTGACGATATCGAAAAAATCGGTCAACTGGTTCGATCTGACAGTCGGTTAAGTATTCGTGGGATTGCTGAAACTGTAGGAACTGATAAAGAATGCGTACGGCAAATTTTGCATAACAATTTTAACATGCAAGAAGTGTGTGCCAAAATGGTGCCTAAAATTCTTACGTTTGAACGCATATGTATATAAGAAGCTCGCAAAAATGTTTGTACTGACACTTTGAATGCCATTGAAAATTACTCAAACTTATTGGTGGGATAATAACATGACGTGGTTACGTGATTGACGTGATGAATCGTGATTTTTTACTTATGATCCTGAAACGATGCACCAATCCATGCACTGGAAGAGTTTAAATTCACCGAGAGCCAAAAAAGATCGACTGAGCAAATCAAAATTCAAAGCAATGCTGATTGTTTTTTTTTCTATGTTCATGGGATTGTGTACCTTTACTGGGTTTCTGAAGGTCAAACTATTAATCAACATTACTACCTTCACATTCTTGCTGAACTCCGTGAAAGAATAAAGGCAAACGACCCAAATTGTGGAAGAACAAGTCATGAGTTGTCCATCAAGACAATGCGCCGGCTCATTCCGCATTGTCTGTCAGGAGGTTTCTAGCCCAGTACGGCATCCCAGTGTTAAACCATCCGCCTTATACGCCGGATCTAGCACCGTACGACTTCTATCTATTTCCTAAGATGAAATCTGCATTAAAAGGCAGAAGATTTGAGTCTTTTGAAGATGTGAAAGAGAAAGCGACAGGAATTCTAAAGGAGCTGACAGAAGAAGACTTCCAGCACTGTTTCGAACAATGGAAGATTCGCATGGCACGTTGTAGGGATAGAGGAGGGGTGTACATTGAAGGTGATAGCAAATAAATATGTATGAAATTAAAATAAAATATTTTACAGCATCAGTCTCGTTATTTAATAGTCACACCTCGTATACGGTACTGTAGGAAATATGAAATTAAGTTGTCTTCCAATTTCTCTATATCTGTTTCCAGCACGATACAATGCCACTGTTGCTCCCCTCACTCCCACAGGAATTTCTTCTTGTCTCGGAGCCATTTCCAACATAGAAATTAAAATCACTTACTAAACTAAAGTCTAATTGTAAACTGAAACGATTGACAGGATTTGAAAGTACAATAGGCCACACTAATCCTCACAGTGCCTGCGTTTACATTGAAGTAGTCTCTATGCCAAGTGTGGAAATACTTTCTTAAATAAATATAATAAATATATGCGTAAAAATCAAGATATGCAATTTTTTTTGCCTACTCTATGTGATGTTTTGATAAAAAAAACTGGGCGTATAGAACAATCTAATAATTATGCACAGTAATTTATGTATTTGTTTAAGTAAACCCTTCCAATATATGCAAAAATAATCGTTTTGTTGTATTTTTCTGCAACCTGAGCATAATGATGATGAATGCATCGGCGTCTGTAATAACTTGTTTACAACCTAAACGAAAACCGCTGAACGATACACGAACCAACAGATAAGGTTGTTAGTTTTGTCTGCAAATATATCTCTGCTTTCTCAGTATATTCCGTTTTTACTATCTCGTAACAAGATATAGCGTTTAATATAATCAGTTTTATGTTTTGTGAGATAAAATACTGGGAGCCATGGGAAGACAAAATCGCAAGCAACAATTATATTATTAAAAAGAATGTAAAAGCGATAACTTGATTAAAAAGTTTACTGGATCTTGTTATCCTAAAATTTATGGCCTTTTTACTAAACAAACTACACAGGTCTACAAAATAAATAAAAAATTTTGGTGCAGACGAGACTTAAATGTTATTTGAAAGTCTAGTGTCAAACAACACTCCCACTAACACTAAATTATTAAAAGTATGTACAGTTTTAATCTACTCACCTTGATAATATTTTCTCCTGTTCAATTAAAAAAGTAACTAAATAAAACCTGGAAGATATCATCGTCAAAACGATCGTATTTAAACGACCCGTATACTTTTTGTTACGTTTGTAGCGTATATACGGCGAAAAAGTTTCGAAAGCCTATATCTGAATTTGTGCAAAATGCGTATATCGCTTACTTTAACTTGAAAATCAAAGGCGTGGATAAAGCATGGATTCCAAACAATGTTTGCAAAATGTGTAATAAACATGGTAAAAGAATGGTAAAAGAAGTCAATTGAAGTTTTGCGTGCCTATGATTTGGAGGGAACCAAAAAATCACTACAATGACTGTTATTTTTATTTAGTCAAGGTATCTGATATCTGCTAAAAGGCCTGTTTTTATGTTACATCTAATATTTTCACGGATGGTAGACAATGTTTCCAACTCATTCCGGGTGTCGATCCGTTGATCCTGTGGAGAATCACGACGTTTCACCAAAATCGCATTTGACATTTTCAAGTGTTGTCCGCTTCGACTCCGGTCCGAGTTGGACTCTTCAGTCGAAGTGAATATCTCCTAAAAAAAACTCCCACTCACTTTCAAGTATTACACCGATTCCTATGAACAAGACACGTTGGTCTCCTCAGTACAGTAGTTAATCTTGATTCTACAGAGTCCCCTTTGTGACGTTTGTTACCTATCTGTTTGTTTACTAATCTCTTCAAATACGAATAAATGTAGTAGTAATTCTTTTTATATGATTAGTAATTTAGAGAAATGCGGTTTCTATCTCTTCTAACCCATCTATACTAATTCTTTTAAAATCTCTTAGTTGGTATTGAATTCTTGTTCTCCAAAGTTATGGAATCTAAATACAGCTATTTAGATTGTTACGATCGAAGAACCAAACTAAGCCGAATTTGGTTTAAAGACATTATTATCTCCATCAGCCCTTATCTTCTCGGCATTATCATATATAGGTCTCCTTCAAGCGTTTCCACTGGTTTCTAATCTGTGCAGTTGCAATCCAGTTGGTATGCCACCTGTACATCTTGTAGATAAGAAAATCCGCACAAGACTTCATTGAGAAGATATTCTTATCTACTATTGGCCTCCATCCATATATTATCTTAGTCCACATTCCATTGTTCAAGCTTGAAAGCTGTCCAGGTCATCTCCACCATTGCCTTTGTAATTCTGCCTATAATACCTTCTACTCCTGTTCCAAGTTGTTAATAGTAGCGGGTTTATTGCTATAAATCTGTGTTTTCACAATCTAATCTAAAGGAGTTAAATCGTATGATCTCGGCGGCGTAATAAGCCTCTCTTTACTCGGGGAATATGCGGTAGTGCGCCATCCTGTTGAAAATAAAGGTCATTCACATCGATTCCATCAAATTTTGTGAAAAAAAATCGTTCAGCATTGCCATGTAGTACTCGATATTTATGGTAACGGCTTATTTTTAAAGAAATGAGGACCGGTGACCCCTTCATCCCAAAATCCACACCAAACTGTGATATTTTGCGGATGCAAAGGATTTTCATTATCACGTATGGATTACATTCGCACCAATACCGAGAATTTTGTTTATTGACGAAGCTATTGAGTCAGAAATGAGCCTTCAATTCTTGTGCCAGTACTTCTTATACAAGCCTAAACCTAACTCCAACCTCAAAATTCACCAGGTTCTCATTGGTGAAAGGCCTAATACATGCGAGGGGCAAGCACCCGAGACGTTGTCATTTACGGCTACACTTGCTGCTTGCACGGCAGCGATATTCTTAAAACTTCTTGCTTTTTTGTCGTACAGGCACCACACTATCGTGGAGAGTAAACTCATTTTTAAATTCTCTAATAACATGATCAATAGCCTGTTCAGAAGAACCACCACGACGAATATCAAGATGGGTCTGAATTGGTCGTTGATTAGCATGAGGGAACCGCGAATATGCATAATAAAACTGGACAATTTCCAAAACTTTCTTCTAACGTGAAACGAACCATGACTTAATTGATAAATGATTTAATTGCAAACCTTTCGGAAAACAATTGACCAGGAATGTCAAAAACCGCTAAACAACAAATGGCCGCCATGAGCTGTCAAAATTCCATCCTGTCAAAGAGCCATTATCCCTAATGGGAGACCCTGTACATTGCTTTTTCCTCTCAACTTGTAATTTTAAATGCGAATATTCATAATTTTAAAGATATGCATAGAGGGCATAGAGGGCCTCCGACCAATTGATAATTTACCATTGCTGCCAGTACTGACAAAATCCTTCTGTTCACTTACATGAAAACATCAAAAAACATGTACCACAATATTTTATTTGCATTTTAAAAACGTTTCCAACGTGAATCACTTATCTTAAATGAATCTAATTAAGCAAAATCGTCTTTCGGTCAAGGTATGGTAGCAAATTCGGTTCTAAACCAGTGGAGCGTTGTTGAACTTTGCTTTACGAGATAATGATGGGTTTTTCAAGGGGGCATTGGCTGTCTTTTTGCAGGAGCATTGGAGTCTTTTTTGCATTCAATACCCAGCCAAGGCCGTTTGATGAATAAATCGGCGAAAACTGATCCCTGCTTGTCTCGTGGTGCACGTTTCAGTACTCGTGCGAATTATACGGCGATTGTCGTATGTTATCTGATTATTATCCTGCCGTAAAGACGCATTTGATCAGATACAGGTTTTGATGGATCTTGCGCTTGAATAAATGACACAAAATAACTGAAATACGGGGTACGGTAGAAAAATGGACGATTATTACAACTCAGTTACTAATCCAATTAGATTTTATATAAAAGAACTAAAACTTTCAGTAGGCAAAATAACAATTTTTACACCCTATTTTTTATGACAAAAATTTAAAAATAAATGTATTTGTAAATATAACAAGAACTGATATCATAGCAATTTTTAGAGGTCGGCTTCAGGAGTGTCAGCACAGAAATGGAGCATATTTAGACGATGTAATCTTCAGAACTTTAATATATTTAAAGCATAAATTTGCTAAAATTGATCTTGTTTTTTTTTATTTCATATCAAAAAGTTAACAACTTTTTGGATCACCCTGTATCCACAGGCTACATAACAACGAAATTCATATTTTTGACAATTAAGTAAGACCGAAATCGTTAATGAAAAGATTTTAACACAAAGGGAGAAATTAAAAAACCTCATATACAAGGAAGAAGAAAAGTAAAGCTATTTCTTGATCGCTGTTTAATTACTTGAGTGTGAAGTTATATATAAATGAAAATATGCCTCATCAAAATTTGGCTAAAACTTTTTCAATCAATTTCACAAAATTAAGACATTGAAGATGTGCAACGTAATTTGTCTTTCGAAAAGACCCGTTATTTCTCATTATCGATAATTGAGGGTCTTCCTGAACGTGATCGTTAAGTGATTCAGTAAACGTTTAACCATTTGGGGCATACTTTCGTAGCTTTTAATTCTAGTTTAAAATAATAAAGGATACACATTCTAATTACACTTAATTTAACTGACATTTTAATAGGCCGGAAAATAACTTTTATAATTTGTACTGTAAGATAAATACATCGTCTGTCCAATATACAATACTAGGGAAGGTTTTCGAAGAACATCGAAAACTAATAAGAAAATTTGTAAAATGCTAAGAAAGAATAGAATAGATATAAAAGATACAATACAGATCAATTCAAGGTGAATTTTTATAGAACAGGATGTAGCACCGCTAACGCTAGAAATATCAGAAGATGCACTCAAGAGGGAATCGAAAATGTCCAGAACCAGTTGTCACTAATGGCTACGAGAAGAGAACCCTCACAAAAAAAAACAAAAGAGGTGCTTGTAGTATTTAAAAGCAGACTACACAGAAATTTTGTCCTGTGAATAAAAATGTAATTTGAAGGCTCAGGTATAACTTTGAACTGAAACAATTATACAAAGATATGGATATTATCAGAAGGTTTTATTCCCAGTTATATGAAGATCAGAGCCAGTCAGGGACAGCAATACCCACGGAAAAACAATATATAATGCCAGATATCCTAGTGGAGGAAGTAACAAATGCTATAGAATTGATGAAGAACGGCAAGGCTTCAGGAAAGGATAGTGTAACTGTCGAAATGCTAAAAGCTGGTGGTCGGACGTTACATAAAACACTGGCCAAATTATACTCAAAATGCCTCAAAGAACAAAATGTACCCGACTTATGGAAAAATGCAGAAGTGATCCTTTTACATAAAAAAGGAGCACAGGAAGATTTAAAGAACTACCGTCCAATAAGCCTCCTATCAGTGATGTACAAAGTTTTCACTAAGATAATTTCTAAAAGAATATTAAAAAAACTGAATGACGCACAACCAAGAGAACAAGCAGGATTCAGAAGTGGATTCAGTACAATGGATCACATCCAGGTTGTACAGCAGGTCATAGAAAGGCACAACCAATACACCATGCCACTGTGCTTGGCTTTTATCGACTACGAAAAAGCATTTGATTCCATCTCAAAGCATGCGATAATGGATGCACTGCTTAGCCAAGGTGTAGAGAGAGCCTATGTAAACCTATTAGAATCGATATATGATGGAGCTACAGCCACAATTCACCTTGATGATCTTGAAGTGGGAATTCATATAGAACGAGGTGTACGGCAGGGTGACGCAATATCGCCTATTCTTTTCTCGGCTGGCCTTGAAGAAGTATTCCGTAAACTGGATTGGGAACAGGATGGTGTAAACATCAATGGTGCAAACTTAAACCATCTTAGATTTGCAGATGATATTATTCTCATTTCACAAGACCCAGAGGAGCTGCAAAGATGCATACAAGAACTGCAAAGGGTTGGCGAACCATTTGGCTTGAAAATAAACCCGAAAAAGAGTCAGGTTATGTTCAATAACTTCGTTCGGGACAGAAGAATTTCAGTTTTGGGAAGGGATTTAGAGATTGTGGACAGCTTTATATATCTTGGGCAGAGGATTTCAATGGAGGGGAATACCGCCCGGGAGGTGGAACGGCGTTTTAAATGTGGCTGGCAGGCATTTGGTAGGTTCAACATAGTGTTTAAGAGCAGACTCCCACTTTGTCTGAAAAGAAAAGTATTCGATCAGTGCGTTCTACCCGTTATGACATACGGAAGTGAAACCTGGACACTCACATCGCAATCAATTCAAAAACTTCGGGTGGCACAGAGGGGAATGGAAAGATGTATGCTTGGCATTACAAAACGAGACAGAAAGTCCTGCGCATGGATCAGGGAACAGACAAAAGTCTGTGACATCATTGGAAAAGTAAAACAATTGAAATGGAGATGGGCAGGCCATATCGCGAGGCGATGGGACGACAGATGGACCAAGCCGATCCTGAAGTGGATACCGCTTGATCGCAAACGTCCGCGAAGAAGACCGAAAGCACGATGGATTGATGACATCGTTAAGTATATTGGACCCGAGTGGCAAAGGAAAGCCCAGGACCGTGAAGGTTGGAAGCATGCTGAAGAGGCCTTCATCTTGCGGTGGATCGATACGGGCTGATGATGATGATTATGATGATGGATATTATAGACTATGTGAGTGTTTAGCCACTCATATGGGCCGAAGACATAGTGAGAATGCCAGAAAACCGAACACCAAGGAAAATAATGGATGGTTGAATAAGAGGTAATCGAAAAAGAAGTAGGCCAAAAACCTACTTTGGTCCTTTACTTACTGGAAAATACTAGAAAAGATACTGAATAAGTAATGGAGGCGAAGGTTGAAAGAGGGCAAGGTTGACTGACGGGATGTAGCACCACAGGAAAAAGAGGATAAAAGAGGATAAGTATCAAAGAAGATCAACAAGCTTTTAGAAAATTAGATTGTTCTTTGTATGCATTGTTCATATTGATATATTAAGACTTCTGTTTAATTTTAACGCATCCAGTGTTTTTAACAAATAAATGTCTAAATGTATTCAGCGATTCTGACACTGTTTGGGGTAGGCAAATCCCAAACAAAAATTGCAGCTCAGTGAAAAATTTCCAAGACAGGATTTCATGTGACCATAAAAAGACTTCAAGAAACTGGCTCGTAGAGATATGTAGTTCGCGAACGAACTAGTTCAAATGAACGATTCCATGTAGTGAACGCATAAACTAGTCGTTATTACTTAAAAACCTCATTCCCTAGTTCACCACGAAGGAGGCGGACATTCGAAAAGCAGCATTCAAAAGTAAAGAACTTGATTACCAGACTATAAAATGTCCACCTGAAAAACATTAAGCGAAGGTCTAATACAACGGGTCTACAATAATAATAATAATGCAGCTGAATTTGTAAGTGTTACTACAGATTCATGGACGTCGATTAATAATGAGAATTTTACCACATTGATTGCACTATTTATTAGAGAAAAAATTCTATTACTAAAATCTAAAATGAGAGACAGACTGCACAAAACTTAATTGCTCTTTTAAAATCAAACTTTGAGGAATTTCAAATAGAAAGTAAATTTAGTTGCCTTGTTAGCGATATTGCTGCAAATATACTCGCGGCCGTAAATAATAGTGGCTGGAAGTCAAAGAATTGTTTTATATATTCGAATAATCTCTTAGAGCAGAACGGCCTTAAAGAAATTCTCCATCTTTTAAATCAGATTAAAGTAATGGTAACATTTTTTAAGCAATGTTCTTCGGTTTTGGCAAAGTTAATGCAGATTCAAAATCAAATGGGTCTACCCGAATTGAAACTCAAACAAGATGTGATAACGCGATGGAATTCGACGTTAGATATGCTATAAAGAGCAGTTATTATTAAACACGCCCTTATTTCGACATTAGCCCTTGAAAATACTGAGATTAACACAGCAACAGCGGCAGAATGGACTGTCTTCCAAAAATTAGTCGATATTTTAAAAATATTTAAAGAAATAACAGAAGAAATTAGTTCAGAGAAGAGCATTACTATTTCCAAAGTTCTAGTGTTTGTATATGCCATATATCAACATATTCAAAGTTACTATATTCAAGACAATATGGAACTAGAACTTTAAGCGGTATTTCGAGAAATTTTTTTCAAAAGATTTAGATATGTAAAAGACATAGATATATAAGCGGAGTCACCAATTTTAGATCCGAGATTAAAAAAAAATATGCATTTAAGAATGAACGAAATTGTAATAATACAGTTGGTCCATTCCGAAGAAAACTTGGTTCTTTCTTTGGTAATAATAATTCAAGAGCAGAACAGTCAACAGAAGAATATCCATCGTCATCAGAACAAAAACAATCCGAATCAATGTGGAAAACGTTTGATAAGACGGTCAGCAAATTAGTACGTCAGGATAAAAATCCCACAACCACTGTTATAGTTGAATTGGATCGATAGTTAGGTGAACTCCTTCTTAATCGACATGAAGATCCTCTAAAATGGTGGTATAAGTGCCGCTATATATATCCGACACTCTATAAGTTCATGAAGAGTTGTCTTTGCATCTCGGCAACGTCAGTGCCTTGCGATAGATTTTTTTCGAAAGCGGGGCAAATTATGCAAGAAAGAAGAACACAATTAAAATAAAAGAAATTAACACAGATATTATTTTTAAACAGTAATTTTTAATTTATTTTAGAAGATTCTAAAATCTGTTTTATTTTTCAATGGAATTTATGAAGAATTGCACTATTTAATTGTTTGTGGACACGCGGTATTTCCATTTGACCCGACTGTGTACAATTAGTGTTCAAGTATGGCTAATTGTACGTATAGTCAGATTGCTTGCCTATAATACTGGGTGACTATAAACAATTATACAATTATCCAAAAATTATTAAAAAGAACAGACTATATTAACTCTAGGTAATTAGTATGTATGTATGTATTTATATTTTAACTCACCTCGGTGTTCAGAGTAACATTTATTTTATATTTTATGGCTGTTGTAAAATTTTGATTTATTCAAAACAAAATGTATTATCTTTTCATTATATTGTGTTTTAGTTAATTCGGTCTCGATCGCAAGTAAATTCAGTCTAGTTTGCGGCAGAAGATACACATTTATTATGCGTGAACTAAAATAAACTAAAGAACTAATTCATTGAACTAAAATTTCCATCTTTACTGGCTCGTACACGGACAGATCACGAACAGGTAGGCCTCGCTCAACTTCTGTACAGCAAGAGTACCTAATTATAGTATGAAGCAAAAGAAACAGAAGGTTGAAAAAAAGAAACAGGAGGCACTACAAATAAAGGTTTACGTTAATAAAGCCGAGGAAACCGGTATTTTTAACGACTGTGAATAGATCTCTGAGGGAAGCTAATCTAATAGACAGAGTTGCAGTGCTTAAATCATTGTTGCGGCAACAAAATAAAAATAAACGTTTCGGATGGGCGATGTGCCACAAACACTGGACCATCGAATAGTAGAAAAATGTTCTGTGAACCGATGAATCCAAATTTCAAGTTTTCGGATACATTTGTCTGAATTTGTTCGTAATGGACCAAATGAATAAATGAGCCCCCATTGTCTAGTACCTTCTGTGAAACGTGGTGGTGGTTCTACTATGATGAGGGGGTGTTTATTGGCGTCTGGGGCCGGGATCTAATTGTGTTAGAATATCTATAATTTTAAATAAAAAAAACCAACATTAATTAAATTTGAAAACAGACCCAAAAATCGGAGGATAATATTTTCTTCAAATGGATCTAAATATTTGTCTGTTGTGTAGTTGGTATCAATGAAATATGGCCCTATAGAATTATTCGCACAAAATCCCATCCAAACATTTAACTTTTGAGGATACTGGGTATCCACCTGCTCCATCCAGTTCGGATTAATATCTGCCCAGTATCTACAGTTGCGTCTGTTAACGTGATCATTTAAACAGAATGTTGCTTCATCCGTGAAAATAATATTTGAAACAAAATTTGAATTAAACAAAACAAAATCATCTTCCCTTAATTCTTGTAGTTATTCTATTTTGTAAGGATAAACATTTTTGAAGTGAAAACTTCTTTAGTCGCGTTGAGAGATGTCGGTAGGAGCAAAACTTTTGGGTTCGTGTCACCGACATGCTAGTGACGTGTTGCGCCAGATTAGCAACGCCAATTCTGTTTTAAATGTGTTTTAATGTGTTTTAAATTAAATTATGTTTTAGATAATCATTATTTTAATTGTTTAATCATAGAATCACTGTGCAGTATAAGAGTGAGTACTTAATATGCTAATATTTTTATTATTTATTATTTATTACTATTATTTATTAAAAATAAAGCATTTATTTTCGAATATTTCCAATATTCATACCATAATTAATTTAAAAATTTAAAAAATTAATAAATACATAATTCCAAAGTTTCAAGTTTTCATTTCTATCGGCAGTCTTCGTGACTGCCTACCTTTTTTTTATTATATTTTTAGACCGAGCGTCTGCAAATGTTATGTTATAGCTAATTGTTGCACCGAAACGTTACCATTGTATACTACACCAATTAAAACATTTAACGAGTTTTCGTCATTAGTTTTGTTTTTGCCTTCCTAATTTTGAACGACTTTTAATGCTGCCTGTATCATTGAGTCATTTCACCGTTTTTGAAACTGTTGACTTAGTGATAGTTTTAATCGGATGTACTTCATTAAATACTCGACAAACTTCAGCATAAGTGCGTTTTTTGTCACCATATCCAACAATTGTCAGTTGTCAGTTGGAATTATTTTTCTTTCAGTTAATTCCATATAAAAATTGAAAGAAATTTGAAATTCGCAAATTGACGTTAACAGTTGTCAAGTGTAATCAAATACTTCATCTGTCGTCCATAGTTTCATAGCCTACTAATTAAAAAATATATTTACACTAAAACAGACCAAAACACCTTTTAGCCAAAGTTATTTAAAAAAAAAAGCATTCAATATTTACCTCATTGAATTCGGAAAAAATGCTCTTTCTAACGATGTCAAGCACTACTGTCATTCAAAAATAAATCAAATTAGTCTTGGATTTTAAATGTGCGATAAGAAAAAATTAAAATATACTCAAAAAGCGGTAAACATTTCCTGAAGTCTGTGTGCAAAATTTCAGTAAGAAGTCTCGCGTCTTGAATCAAAGCGTTCTCGAGATATTTTCCATACATATAGCGACCTTGTATATATATATATATATATATATATATATATATATATATATATATATATATATATATATATATATGTATATATATATATATATATATATATATATATATATATATATATATATATATATATATATATATATATATATATATATATATATACCAGTCTATAAATTATGCGTATACATTTGGTGGGTTGAAATACCACTAAAACATTAAACTTTGTTGTAAATCTTGTTGTTACTAAAAAAATATTGTTAATCACCACCTTCATCAAATGACATAAATATGAATATTTAAACCCACGACAAACCCACGTTAGAAATTTATCCCAATCAGTAAAGTATATTTCTATAACTATGTAAATTCGTTTCCAAAATAAAAATTATGTACATACCAACATTGCTTAATAAAAAAATAACTACCCAGTTGAAATATTATGCATTGCTTGTTTTGTCTTTGAGTATTTACGTTTCAAAGTGAAAGAAAACTAACGTTTAAACGTAGGCTGATATCGAATTTCTATGTCGAAGGAAAAACAGTCAAACATCTGGTCAGTGTTGGTAGCCTACTTTTTATATTTCGTAAATATCCTTTTAAAAATGTAATTTGAAAATATTTAAAATAAACAAAACACTTATAATTTATTACTTGATTCTCTTATTCAGTTTTATTATTTCATTTACTTGGTGTCCATTTACTTACGAAACATATGCGTGTAAATTAAGGGTTGTGTTGTATATATACATTCTGTCAAAAAAGTACAGGGATTTGATTATTTGAAAAGCCCGCTTAAAGGGATTGTCAAAAACCGCTAAGATGGCACAACATTCCTCTATACTGAGGCGGTGTTTGAACGTCATCTGTAATTTAGTTTGTTTACAGTGCTCGATTTTGTCAGTTCATCTCAAGTATGTTTTCTGATTTTCACAATGGATAAAAACACCGAACAAAGGATTTGTCTTAAATTTTGTATTGTAAATGGAATTTCGTTAGCCGAGTAGCTGAAAATGTTGTAGAAGGCTTACGGTAAATAAACTTTATCAAAAAACACGTGCATATTAGTGGCAGAGTGCGGTCAAAAGCGGTCGAGATGTGGTGGAAGATTTACCTCGCTCTGGTCGGTCATCAACGTCTTCAACTGAAATTAACATAGCTAAAGTGAAGTAAATGGTGACTGAAAATGTTGATTTAAGTTTGAGATAGATAGCCACTGATTTTTTGTGTCTCACGAATCAATTCGTACTATTTTAAGCGATTGTTTGGGCATGAAATGCATTGCCACTCGACTAGCGCCGAAAGACCTGAATTTCTTCAGAAAGTTAATCACGTAAAGGTCGCTGAAGACATGCTAGAACGAGTCAATTCCGACCCCACATTCATAAAACGCATTGTAACTGATGATGAGACATGGGTATACAAGTCTGACATGCAAACCAGTCAACAAGTTTCGGAATGGCGCCTTCTAACTCAGCCGAAACTGAAAAAACCACGACAAAGTCGATCAAAAGTTAAGGCGATGTTGACTGTTTCTTTGATTATCGCGGTATTGTGTACTCGGAATTCCCGCCAGAAGGTCAGACGGTAAATAAAGAATATTATCTGAGTGTTATGCGGCGTTTGAGAGAGCAAATTCGTCGAAAAGGCCGGATTTGTGGAAAGAAAACTCTTGGAGTTTGGAGCACAACAACTCACCATCTCAGAAGGTTATCATTGTGAATTGACCAAAAACTCAACAAATACCATCGAACAACCACCGTATTCACCTAATTTGGCTTCAGCCGATTTCTTTTTCTTTTCAAAACTCAAATGACCACTTCGAGGCACCCGTTTTCGGTTGATAGAAGACATAAAAGGGAATTCGCGGTGAGAACTGAAGTCGATTCGGGAAAATACGTTTAAAAAGCGTTTTGACAATTGGATTATTCGTTGACATAAGTGTATTCAAAAATATCTCAAAAATATGCCAAAAAATATAAAATATTAATAATATGAAACGGTGACGAAAATATATGTAGTATATATATATATATATATATATATATATATATATATATATATATATATATATATATATATATATATATATATATATATACAGTGTGTCGAATTTAAGTTGAAAACATCATCATATTTTCAAGAAATACAGATTTGAATTTTTGCACAGTCATACAGGTTGATGGGTCTCATTTTTTAGATACTCAACTGAAATCTGAACTTTAAACTCAGCCTACTACGAATTCACAAACAAGGTTAATCTTGAATATTTTGCTTCGCGTTAGAGATATCGAAAAAGGTTATTAGAAAAAATTGTTCAGATTATTATTCTAACCATACATACCGAGTTTCATGACAAAATTCGCATTTTTAATTTACACAAAATTATTTCTAATTTTTAATTTACACAAAGTTTATTTTTTAATTTGATAATTAGTGTGCCATGGAAAGTAAAAACTTGACACATTGTCAATTTAATAGTGTCATGTATTCAAATATTTCAATAAAATAAATAAGCTCACAAAGGAATAATTATTTTATTATTATGGGAAAACAATTTTTGGTAATTGATCAAATTTAGAAAAAAGTATACAACAATAATTTTTATAATACAAATAATAAACTATCAAATGTGATTTGTCTCAACTAGTTCGTCTATTCGAATAAATTTTTTGATTCTTTTACGATTCTGTTGAAATAATTTTGTGTATAGACCAAAATAATGACAAAATCAAAAATGCGAATTTCGTCATGAAACTGGGGTTAAAATACTATTCTGAACAATATTTTTTAATAACTTTTTTCGATATCTTTAACGCGAAGCAAAATTTCGAAAATTGACCCTGTTTGTGAATGCGTAGTAGGCTGAGTTTAAAGGTCAGATTTTAGTTGAGTATCTTAAAAAACACCACCCATCAATCTGTATGACTATGCAAATATATATATATATATATATATATATATATATATATATATATATATAATATATATATATATATATATATATATATACATGTTGGGAACGTGCAGACGTTTCGCCAAGGTCCCACTTGGCATTCTCAATGCTTGTCTGAAAACTTCCAAAAATGCCAAATGTGACCTTGGCGAAACATCTGCACGTTTTCAACAAAGGGAAAACAAAGGATCGTCATCATCAGCCCGTGTTGATCCACTGCAGGATGAAGGCCTCTTTAGCATTTTTCCAACTTTCACGGTCCTCGGTTTTCCTCTGCCACTCTGGTTCAAAATACTTAACGATGTCATCAATACATCGTGCATTCGGTCTTCTTCGCGGACGTTTGCGATCAACCGGTATTCACTCCAGGATTGCCTTGACCAATCTGTCATCCCATCGCCTCGCTATATGGCCTGCCCATCTCTATTTCAATCGCTTTACTCTTCCAATGATGTCACAGACTTTCGTTTGTTCCCTGATCCATGCGCAGGACTTTCTATCTCGTCTTGTAATATCAAGCATATATCTTTCCATTCCCCTCTGTGCTAGCCGAAGTTTTTTAATTGATTGGGATGTGAGTGTCCAAGTTTCACTTCCGTATGTCATAACGGGCAAAACGCACTGAAAGTGGGAGTCTGCTTTTAAACACAATGTTGAGTCTGTCAAATGCCTGTCAGCCACATTTAACACGCCATTCCACTTTCCGGGCGGTATTCCCCTCCATTGAAATCCTCTGCCCAAGATATATAAAGCACGGTGTATTCGTTGTGCCTTTCTATGGCCTGCCTGCTATACAACCTGGATGTGATCCATTGTACTGAATCCACTTCTGAATCCTGCTTGTTCTTTTGGTTGTGCGTCATTCAGTTGTTTTAATATCCTTTTAGAAATTATCTTAGTGAAAACTTTGTACATTATTGATGGGAGGCTTATTGAACGGTAGTTCTTTTAATCTTCCTGTGCTCCCTTTTTATGTAAAACGATTACTTCTGTATTTTTCCATAAGTCAGGTACTTTTTGTTCTTTGAAGCATTTTGAATATACTTTTGCCAGTGTTTTATGTAACGCCGGAGCACCAGCTTTTAGCATTTTCATCGATACTCTAGCATTTGTTACTTCCTCCAGGAGGCATTTGTTACTTCCTCCAATCAGGCATTTGTTATTCTGTGGGTATTGTTGTCTTTGATTGGTTCTGATCTTCATATAATTGGAAATAAAATTTTCTGACAACCTCTAACATTTCTCACGCCTTAAGTCATATATTTGCGTTCTTTTGTCTCTCAGCTTCTGTTTAGCCTTGTTAATTCCTTTGTTTTCTTCAAGGGTTTTTTACACTAGTTGCATGTTGAATTGAATATATATATATATATATATATATATATATATATATATATATATATATATATATATATATATATATATATTTATATATATATATATATATATATATATATATATATATATATATATATATATATATATTTATATATATATATATATATATATATATATATATATATATATATATATATATATATATATATATATATATATCTATATATATATATATATATATATATATATATATATATATATATATATATATATATTTATATATATATATATATATATATATATATATATATATATATATATATATATATATATATATATATATATATAATATGTTATTTGACCACCAAGGTATGTTAATTTAACACATTTAGATTATTTTTTTAGGGTTATGTTAAATATTTCTATGCCGGTCTATGCCGATAAACCAGCGAACATAAGATCCCGCTTGTTGAAAAAAGTGGACCGAAGATGAAGAAGAAGCAGTTGAAAATTGTCCGAAATTGTTTTCAAACATTAATGCTATTGAATGTTATTTCATATAAAATGAAATTATATGAATATATATATATATATATATATATATATATATATATATATATATATATATATATATATATTTATATATATATATATATATATATATATATATATATATATTTATATATATATATATATATATATATATATATATATATATATATATATATATATATATATATATATATATATATATAATATGTTATTTGACCACCAAGGTATGTTAATTTAACACATTTAGATTATTTTTTTAGGGTTATGTTAAATATTTCTATGTCGGTCTATGCCGATAAACCAGAGAACATAAGATCCCGCTTGTTGAAAAAAGTGGACCGAAAATGAAGAAGAAGCAGTTGAAAATTGTCCGAAATTGTTTTCAAACATTAATGCTATTGAATGTTATTTCATATAAAATGAAATTTTCAAGGCGTCTAATTTCGTAGTTGTTTTATTTGAATTTGAAAAAGCATTATAGTATACATTTTTAGATCTTGAACCATTATTTCTCTTTAAAATTGACAACAAATTATATATGGTAAAATAATTTCAAACAATATTTCCTTATAACTTGATAATTAGGTTGTGTTTTTGTGCCTGTTCTAACTAAAATAGAAAGAACGCATACAAGGTTGTCGCATTCGTACAAAACGACAATTTTAATTTAATTGTTCGATTGGGGATCGCTTTTACAGGAAACAGGATGCGCTTCATACCGACCTGTTAAAATGAGATGTACTTTCATTATAATTAAAATAAATCAATTTATGGTGACAGGAAGCTCGAGACTCTTTTTTTTTCTGGCTGTTCCCGCTGTATATCCGGTTTTATTTAAATCGAGTTATTGATGTTTTTTTTATGGATGGTTTCATTATATTAATTAAATTATTATAATTTTTTTTTGACAGTGTTGCTAAGATTCAGTGTCAGATTTTTATTTTATTGTACAATATCATTAAGGCAGCCCTGAAACAATAATCAGCTTGTGCAAAAAACTGTTGTTGTCTTGTACTGTATTAAATTTAACCATTGTTTGTCTATTTTCTAATTTTAAATCCGGACTTTCTATCTTTGTTCCTAAATACACCTACAGCAATTTTTTGTAATGTTGTTGGTGTGCATTGGCATCAGGCATTTTCTTCTGTTGTTTGTCCCATCTTTCTAGGCTATTGCTCAAATACGTGTTACAATTCTTCTACTAGAACCTTCGGTATGAAAGATTAACTCCGAAGAGATTCTCCATTAAGTTTTCAAAATATTACCAATTTCGTTTTTTTTTACCAATTTCACCAATAATTGCTCAGTTCTTCAACGGTCACCCAAACGTCACCTGGACCAAACGTGACGTGATTTAAGATTTAACAAAACTATTTTATTAGTTAAAAAAACAAGTTTATCAAATGCCACCTACTATAGTATGTATAGGTGTTTGTGAATATTAATGAGGCAATGCTCCTACAATCAATAGTTCTTTTGAACATAGGCTTAGAATTCGTATTGTACAAAATGGTAGACATATTGAGCAATTAATTAAATGATTGTAGTGATTTCTCTTTATAAATGTTTGTTTTAAAATTATCTTACTAAAAACTAAATATTTATGACGTTTTGTTTACTATAAGTTTTGTCATTCTATACTAATTGTTTTCTAAACAAACATATGATGAAAACATATGATGACTTAAATTATTAATATATCATGACATATAATGAATTTAGTCATTAGTTTAATAATAACATAAAGCCT
The DNA here is from genome assembly GCA_031761425.1 of Cosmopolites sordidus. Taxonomy (NCBI): domain Eukaryota; kingdom Metazoa; phylum Arthropoda; class Insecta; order Coleoptera; family Curculionidae; genus Cosmopolites; species Cosmopolites sordidus. The sequence continues at coordinate 1,491,899 of JARFXV010000589.1, forward strand.
AAGGTGAACTCCAATAAAAACGATATATTAAAACAAATATATAAAAATATCGGAAATTAAAACAGATCGGTATAGAACATGTTTAAAAAGAATAGAAGTATTTTGTTTTAGAAATATAGTAAACTGAAAAAATATTAGATATTCCATTAAAAAAAGAGATATGATGTTTTGAATTTTTTTCATTTATCTCAGTTATCCTGGACATCCTGTATAACGTAGGTAAATTTTGTTTGCATTAAAAGTTAAGTCATAGTTTCACTAATATCCCTACTAAAAATGATAATCTTAAATCAAAAAATTAATGATATATGACACTGCAAAATATTGGTAAAACCATTGGGTTTAGGCATAGGACATGTTTCAAGAAATATATTTAAAATCAATAACAGAATACAAAAATGAATGAACATATAGGGTGTTCGATAAGAAAAAACAAAACTATGCCCCGCCACGATTTTGTGAAACACCATGTATAAGTAAAATTAATTTTAAATTATGCAGCCTATTTTGGTTGCATTTGCACTACCTCTTGCACTTAAATGTTTTCTCTATCTTCAGTCATTATCAAGATATCAACCGATATCGCACTATTGGGACATCTTGTACATTCAAGCAATATTTTTGCAGTACATTGAAAACGTTTAAAAAGACGCAAGATTCAACGAGAGTGTACTTACAACGTTGAAAGGCTTCGAAAAAAAATATTGATATATATTTTTTGATAGTACCCTGTGTAAATTAAATATTTTCCTACATCGATGAACCCTACTGTTTTTTTTTCTTGAGAAAAAATTGAGTAAATTATTCTAATTTCAGTAGAAAATTGTCTTACTTTTATTCAAGTAGATATTTTTCAATTATCACTACTTCGTAGCTATGTTCCCCTGGCCCTTCTCTTTTTCCAAACTACATCATTGTCATTGATTTTTCGTTTATCTTCTGTGGGTGTCAAAACCGTTAGATAATTTTTTTCTCGCCGATAAGACCACCTACTCTAAAATATATCTCAACATCGAGTCAAGGTCTGTTACAATACGAGCAACACCAAAATTTTATTTGTTGGTGAATAAAAACGAGTGTTAGGACGATATGATTAACGTTTAATGAACTTGATAAAACATAATTGGTTTTCAATGAATAATTTTATTGATAGTGCTTAACACATTTATTATAAAATATATTAGGTAGTCATATAAATATCTTATGCAAGTCATATCTTATACAAGTTAAAGCCTGTGTCATACGAAGGTGTACGCGATTTTTCAAGTCCAAAATATATTTGTTTCTAACTTTTATTCGTTTTTTACATGAAACTACGCCACAATTGAAAAATGCACCATCCATTAATAGGCCGTGTAATTACCATCATTCTCGAGTATGAACTCACACCTTCTGGGCATATTTTCGAGCAATTTTTCCGCGCAGTCGACTGACAGAGAGCGCCAAATTTTCCGAATATTACGTGCTAACTGCTTCAAATCGTGCACTGGTTTTCCAGCTAGTTATGTCTTCATAATGTTCTCACACATTTTCAATCGGGTGAGCATCTAGAGATTGTGAAGGCCAGTCCATTGTCCAGATGCCATTTTCTTCTTTCCAAGACTTACACAGGCGATTTCGATGTTTGAGATCATCTTCTTGAAGTACCCATTTTTAATATATATATATATATTTTTGAACATTGTGTTGACCGAATTTAAGAGTCCACGCTGATAAATTTTACCATTTTCTTTGCGTCCAAATTCTCCGTGAACTCTAAACAGCCAAAACCGCTCTGAGAAAAGCACTCCCAAACATTGATCTTCACGGGGTGTTTGACGAAACACGGGTGGAACAAGCACGCTTCGGGGGAATGCACGCCTAAAAAGTCGTTTCATCAGAAAAACAACTTTGGTTAAATTGCGATTTTTATTTTCCCCTGCCTAGGTTTTGCGCTTTTCGATATGCTTTTGAAAAAACAGTGCTTTGAAGGTCGTGGGATGGTATTTCACGTTTGACTCTTGTGAACGCCGTTGAGTTTTATTGGTACTCACATCTGTTTCTCTTCTAGCCAGTTGAACCCGGGCCTGACGCAATGGCAAAGTGGGAGTTCTCTTGAATAGATTGACTATTGCCTTGTCCAGTTTTTCTGTGGTTGCTTGTTTGGAGCCCCGGCCATCACAGTCTTAGTTTTTAAACAACTCATACCACTATATCATCTTTGCAATAAAACTGTTTGACATTTTAATTGCTTTGGCAGCCGATATAAGTAATAATTTTGATCCTTTTGGGTGTTTGCAAAGGAAAACTGCCTCGAACTGAAACGAAAAATTTAATAATTTTAATTTTATAATCAATTATAAACAATAATAATCCGATTAGTTAGAAAAATTCACATTTCAATTTAAACAACGCACGATCCTTATGGAGTTTCAAGAAATGTATTAATGAAAATTTATAGGAAATGGAATGGTCTACAAAAAATGTCGAATAACATTTTTCGATAAAATTGCTAGTTTCTTCGAAAAATTGAAAAAATGAAAAAAATTATTATGCATTCAACATTAGCCTCGAATAACTTTTGAAAAAGTAAATTTCTTGAAAATTTTTAAGAGACCTTTTTAGAAGAACGTTCAATTTCCTATAAAAAGATGTAGTAGTCAATCCACAATAATGTTCTACTGAAGAGCTATAAAATTCCAAAATAAAAAAAAAATCCGGTTATTTAAATGGAAAATTGAAAATTGCGATTGGCACATCTTAATAGTAATATTAAGAGCCCTAACTTTCGTAGTATTTTTTTCGCCATTTCTTCGCCATTTCGAAGTTATATGTGATCCTAAAATTTCTATTATCATTCACAGCACGAAAAATTCTTTTGAGAATAAGGATATATATATATATATATATATATATATATATATATATATATATATATATATATATATATATATATATATATATATATATATTTAATGTTTACCAAAATTCCAAAACAATGAGTCATCTGTGGTGTTTCAATATGGCCGTTTCCGTCTCCATTTATACGTGCATTAAGATCGGCAAGGCTCCTTCCTGTCAGTTTTATATTCAAAGGTCATTACATATAATGCGTCTTAGATTTTTTGAATACGACCAGGAAATGAACCACCTGAGCCAGAAATGAGGCATTACAACTTCACCGCGGTCAAAAAAAGCCAGAACGAGCAAATTAAAAATCAAAAGCATCGTGATATGCTGTTTTGATAGCTAGGAGATCGTCCATACGGAAATCCGAACACCTGGGTTCTGTATCATGCCAATGTCCCGTGTTAAGCAGCAATTTTAATTAACGAGTTTTTAGCGAGTAAAAACATCTCTCAGCTTAGGGCCCAGCAGCTCCCTTATTCACCAGATTCGATTGCTTGTGACTTTTTCCTTTTCCCAAGATTGAAAATTCGTCTTAGGATTTTAAATGACACACTTCTAGCTTTTTAATGTTTCAAACGTTTTTTATAGATTTTGCTCTATATATGTTTCGCATTGTTAGGGTTTTCCCAAGAGTAGCTTGAACTAATATTAATGGTCAAACATGGTGTTGCCAAGTATACAGGTAAAATCATTTTTTTTTATTTCTTGTTTTCTCTAACGTCGTCTAATTATCCTAAATATCGGCTGGTAAAAATCGGGATATTCAATTACAATATGATCTTATCTATTACCGGGATGTTTTGGTAATTTAGCTGGTCATTCGTGGCTATTATATAACTATTTCTTAAGGATTTTTTTATTTCCAATATTTCTAGGTCAAATTTTTTAATTTTCTTTTCTGAGTGTCCAGAATGTCTGGTGCTTTTTATATTATTTAGGATATTTTTTGTGTTCTTTTATTCTACAACCTATACTTCTACCACTTTGACCGATATACATATACCGCTTCACAATCCCTACAGTTAATTTTATATTCACCCGATTTATCTAAAGTATCACACTGTATTACTAACTTTAGAGAGTTAGTTACTAAATTATAGAATTCTTGTAAATTCAATTTTCTTTGATTATTCTTTTAACAATTTATTAATTAATCCTTCTTTGTACCCGTTGTTTTTTGCTATGGCTATTTTTATTAAAATTATCTTTGTTTAGTGCAAAACTAACTAACCTATGTATTAGACTATGGATAAAAGATAGTTTGACTTGCCAAGATTGTTTAGAACCAAAGTGTATAACCGTGTCTGTCGTAGTTGGTTTTCTGTGAATATCAGATTGTAATTTATTAGATATTTTCTTTATCTTTATGTCTAGGAAGTTAATTTCATCCTTAAGTCCTATCTCCATAGTGAATTGAATATTTTTGTTTATGGATTTCAAATGGCCTAAAAACGTGTGTAAATTTATTTTCATACCATTCCAAATGCAAAAAACATCGTTCACATATCTATGCCAGTGTGGTATATTGTTGATTTTTAGAATTAAAAATAATATTTTCGAAATCAGCCATAAAAAGTTGTAGAATAAAAGAACACAAAAAAGAAATATTAAATAACATAAAAAGCAAAGTAATGTCTACACATTGTATTGAAAACAATCATTTTATAGATAAAAACAATGTTAAATTATTACACTCAGAAGAGAAAACTAAAAAATTAAATATATTAGAAATTTTGGAAAATCCTTAAGAAATATTCATATAATAACCACGAATGACTAGCTAAATTTCCAAAATACCTCGGTAATAGATAAGATCATATTGTAATTGAATAGCCCGGTTTTTACCAGCTAATATAATTAGACTAGACGTTAAAAAAACAAGAAATAAAAAGAAATAATATTACCTGAATACTTGCCAACACTGTGTTTAACCATTAGTATTAGTTCCAGCTACTCTTGAGAAAGCTCTAACAAGGCGAAATATATGTAGAGCAAAATCAATAATAAACGTTTGCAATATTAAAAAGCACAAGTGTATCATTTAAAATCCTAGTAATTTCAAAACAAGAAACCAACTGCGGAATCCATAAACATTATTGAAAATTTACCTTAAGGGACACTATGGAATATTGGAATATTGGTGAACATTGGAAAGGTCGTAACTGACTAATTGAAACAAATTTCAGTATCTGATTTCCACCATTGCTATAAAGTGTGGACGAACCTTCTTTTTCCTTCAGCGCTCTGTGGCGTCCTAAAACAACTACTTTGAAGGAGACTATGTGAAATTCTACTTTCAATTGAATAAATAATTGAAAAAAATCAGTCTCATTTTTCTATTTACACACCATGCATCAAGTTTCGTAGCAGTTAATTGTTTTCTGGGGTGAGACTGTTTGGCCCACACCCAACCCACCCGTCTAGGACAGAAGAGTTTTCAAACCTCAGTTGATGGATTCCATATTTGAGGCGCCGGGGATTAACAATTTTAACTTCCTACAAGGATTGTCTGAAAAGATTTCAGTCTGTCATAGAAACAAGTATTTTCTGGTCAATTTCAGTTTTATTTCTCAACATAGTCAGTCTCCTTGTAATTCTATACACTTTTCCCAGCGATGCTCCCATCTCCTTAATCCGTCTAAATAGTAGTTGATATTTTGTTCTGCAAAATCATTTACAAACGTGATCCGAGCGAAACTTTGAGCCTAGGAAAGATAAAAAAAGTAACTGGAGGCCATATCTGGTGAATACGGTGGGTGGTCAATCAATTCGAATTCCAATTCGTGAATTTTTGCCATTTCGACCACTGGAGTGTGAGACAGTGCGTTGTCTTGGAGGAACAAAACTTTTTTCCTCAAATGCAGCAGTTTCCTGCAATTTCTGCCTTGAGTTGGCCAAGTAATGATACGCAGTATGCCTCTGTTATTGTTGTTCTCCTTTTAAGATAGTCAATTAACACAACTCCATGCCTAAGCCAAAAAACAATCATTATTATCTTCCCGGTCGATGGAAGAGTCTTTGCCTTTTTCCTAGTCGATTCATCCTTCGCAGCCCACTGTTTCGACTGTGCCTTGGTTTCAGGAGTGAAGTGGTGTATCCAAGTTTCATCTACGACTTATTTCGCTTAAACCGCGTCAAAAGGGCTTCGGGAATGCGTTATTGGTATTGAGTGAGCAATCGCGGCACCCAACGCGCGATTAGCTTTTTCACACCGAAATCTTCAGTCAATATATAACGAACACATTCTTTCGAGATGCCCACATCCTTTTTTATCTCTCTAGCTTTAATTCGACAGTCGTCTAGCACCATTTGGTAAAGTTTTTCAATGGTATTGCATTTTGAACATTTATCGTCAACCAAGCTGTAAAGACCACGTTTAAATTCAGTTGCCCAAAATTTCACGGTGACAAATGACGGTGCAGAGTCCCCGTAAATAGCATCCAACGGTGCTTTAATTTGCACAGGTGTATTTTCCATCCTTACAGAAACACTAACATCGATTGACATAAATGACTGTTTAATAACAACTGAGGATCTAATATGACTGAAATTTTCAAGGTCATCATTCAACGCATGCGCAATTATATTACCAGAATATTTTTAACGATTAAATATATCCACATGTTGAGCCTCGAAACTTTTCAGACTACTCTCGTATATTCCCCAATAATTTCTTTGGTTCCAGGTCCCAATTCTGTAAATTTTGTACATTAAATAAATTATATTTCGGTACATTAAAAAAAAAAGAACAAGTGAACTTATTTTAGCAACCCAATAATTTTTAAAATGAACGTAACATTTGCTTGCGTTAAGTTAGTAACGGTTAAAAAAATTATATTTCGCGACCATGTAGAGAAACGAGTTACATATATGTTGCAACCTACTAAAATTTTATTTAAGTGTTGTAAAAAGAACAAAATAATACAAGCCAGCGAAATCATAAATTGTTTTATAGTACTATCAAAACTTTTAAAACAAGTTTAGTATTCGTATTTTTAAAATTTCAGAAAAATTCAAATTTTTAATGTGGCTTCTGTATATTCAAGTTCATTCAAGATCAAACTGAATCATCCTATACGACTTATTCCAAGTATTATTGTATAAGGTAAATGTGATAAATAAATATGCAAAAATACCAACATGTATTACTAATTTCCTTAAACAGCGCAAAAATGAATCATAAGAAAAAAGATAAAAACTAGAATAGTTAATTGTCGATTTACAAGACAATGACCAGCATCTCCTAGAAATACAAATAACAGTACTTGAACTATTGTCTTTTATATTTAATTTTATTTAAACATTCACAGTCACATAGCTGAGTAAACAACAGTATATAAACCAAGGGATCCATACAAGATAAGATAAACTTTTTAACACTATTTTTGTGTTTTTTGCGGTTGTGGAAATACCTTTAATATACTATAAATAGTCCCAAATTAAAAACCCCGAACATTTTTGTTTGAAAAAAATTGATAATTAATTTAAATATATATATATATATATATATATATATATATATATATATATATATATATATATATATATATATATATATATATATATATATATATATATTTACAAAATGAGTTTGATGATGAAATTGATGCGTTATCTATTAATTATCGATACAATTTGACGGGCCACCCATACATCATGCAATTAACGTAAAAAAATTAATTTAAATATATATATATATATATATATATATATATATATATATATATATATATATATATATATATTTACAAAATGAGTTTGATGATGAAATTGATGCGTTATCTATTAATTATCGGTACAATTTGACGGGCCAATAATAATTTTCCAAATCGTTGGATTGGGTGAAACAGTCCTGTAATTAATTGGCACCCGAGATTCCCGGATCTCACGCCTCTTGATTTTTTTTGCTCTGGAGGAGAATTAAAAATAATATTTATTTTTCGAGGCTCCAAATTCGAGACGATCTTAAACAATACCCGACAACGTATATACGTATATGCTTGTGCTTGATAGGAAATGGAGGAATGATAGAAATGTCTATTATTGGCAAGTTTTATAATGCTTATTTAGATCGACCTGTAAATAAAGAAACTTTTTTGTTAAAAAATAGTCTATAAATATTCGAAAAGTTATTAATTATTTTTGTAATAATATCATAAAATAATATCAAGGACACCTAGTAATTTAGAACCATAAAAATCGGTACATTTTGGTTTAAGGTGCTGCTGGTCAAGAATCGTTTTAGTTTTTCTCTAAAAAAACTCTAATTGTACTTCTCGAAAATGGGAGCCATAAAAGACGCAGTTAGCCATGATATTAGCAAAAAACATATATAATGCACTTGCTTAATACCGTTTTCCGAGATCCATCCAATAAAAGAAAGTTTATGAAAATCGGTCCAGAAATAAAAATTTTAAAGGTGTGGTAAATCCTTATTCTGGCCACACTGTATATATATATATATATATATATATATATATATATATATATATATATATATATATATATATATATATATATATTTTTTTTTTTTTTTGGGATTTTCGGTCAGTTATATTAATACATGATTATTTTTTAACTATTTTATTAACGTTTCGATATATTTTATAAAACCATCCTCAGAATAATTCAACAATATATATTATTTTTATAAACAATACAAATTTATATTTAAATACATACCAACTATATCTGGTTGAATAATTCATTTTTTATTATTATTTTTTTTAAATATAACATTTTTTGTATAATTTCATTTTGATACATTTTATAATTTTATTACCTAACAATTTTGGATTTTTCACTTGTAAGGGTACTAGATGCAAAAAAATATTGTCAGTTGTCTTTCTACACATATCGACATAACCATTTGTTTTTTTTTGAGTCGGTATGGCTGTCCTTGACATCTGAGAAAATTTTCATATCATTTCGCTATTTTGGGCAATGTTATATCTAGTTTGGTTATATATATATATATATATATATATATATATATGATTACACAGAGTGTATATATAAGCATAAAAGAATTTCATCTCATAATCCCATAGTATATATATTCGTTACTGTATATATTTCCCGAAACAGGCTTATAGTCAAGTTAATTTTCTATATTGCGGTGTAAGTCATTTTATTGCTCCCAGTATTTATCTTTGGGGTCGGAAATATTTTAAATGGATATTGCTGGGTGTGGAGAGAAACTATGCACTATCTTGATAGAAATTTGTAATTTATTAGAAATATTGTAATATTTTAACGTCATATAAAATCCATCAATTGTTTTTGGACTGTAATATTTAATTGGTCATTATTCAGTTCAAGATTATGTGATGATGTTATGATTAATGTTTTCTTCATTGAGTTGATATGGATGGTAGTTCTGAATGAGGTTTATATTCAGCTGCTTCTTTACCATCACTAACATTCTTGTACAAGGGTTGCTATTTATGTATCCGGAATAATAAAAACAAATATTTATCACTGAAAATGGTTTTATTGTTTCTTTAAAAGATTCTCCGCGATGATCGATACCCTTTTGCATACGTTTGAACCAATTTTCATAGCAAAGAGCTATGGAAAAAGTCCATTCTGATTGAGGTATCTCCAAAACGTGTATTTTGAACGCATCAACCGTTTCTTCTTGCATCTAAAATCATTAATCACGCAGTTTATTCTTCATGGACTGGAACAAAAAGAAATCATTGGGTGCCAAATCAGGACGGTAGGGTGGATGATACATCAATTCGATGTTTTGGCCGGTCAAATATTCTGTTGTTCAGTCCAAAGTGTGAATGTCCATTTTGAAGAACCTATACAGTCGGCTGCTGTTTACTCTCGTATGCATAGATCCAAGATTTGTCACCTGTGTAGATGTTATACACGGCTTTTGACCTACCACGATTGTATATTTTGAGAATTTCTTTGCATCAATCGACATGAGCCTTTTTTGAGCGATTGTTAATCCATGTAAAATCTTGTATATGCTTGCCATACTAATGCCTTGGGATGTTTCAATCTCACGGTATGTCACATGATGATCTTGCTTTATCAGTTCGCGCACAGTACCGATGTTGTTTGGTACAATAACTGATTTTGGACGACCTTCTTTAAATTCGCCCGCGAGTGAACGATGGCCACGATTGAATTCACTGAACCAGTGATATACATGGTTCTTCATCGCCATAAGTCGAAGTGAGTTGATCGATGCACTGTTGTTGAGATATTTCATGTCGAAAGTCGTAGTAAATCATCGCCCGAAAATTCTCAGGAGTTAGTTCCATTTTTCGACTGAGGTGAAATTTTCGAGTCACTAAACAACACAAATAGCGCCCATATGACAAAACGTTTTGAGTACGTATACAGTCAACAATGTCAAACTTTACGATGTATATGCTAGTTGGCGCCTAGCAACACCATTGTTACTCACTCCTTATATATAAATAGTAAACCTCGTATTATTGGTAAACATTTTATTTCAGTTTCAACGTCGTAACACTTTCTTAAAAAATTGATTTCATCAACACAACAAATTTCGTTTTAAAGCAAAAATTTTATAAAAATCCATTTCAAAAAATCACCGACAATTTTTGAACTGCAAAAGCGGCTATAATTTCTAACTTAAGAAACAAAATGACTTGAAACTTTTTCGGATCTCAACGAGCGTCATACCAACTTTAGTGTGCTTTAGTTCAATTTTATATAACAAACTTCTAAAGGGTTTTTAAAAATTCAAAACTTAGTTAAAGAAATGCCGCTAATCACTAGTAGTGTATCTAGTTTTCAAATACACTGTATATACTTTGATAGTAATTATGTATGTTTCATGTACTGTTATTAAGTAAAAGCTTCTGAAAAAGGCAACTAAAAAGTCGTAGTTCGTCGTATTTCCCATTCAGGATATCCATCAATGAATGAATGTTGTAATTAACTTAGTTATTTACCTTGATTCGACTTCCCAGAAATATTCTTACCCGTTTCTCAAGTGTAAAATAAGCATAATAAAATATATATGACGTATAGATATAGTAGATATAGTTTCATGGGCGAAAATGCGAAACAAGATCGTGAAGATGGGTTTTCAGTTCAAGATTGCTATCTGTAATGCAATCAGGTGAATTTCCTTTATATCAGTTACTTTGGAATTATTTTAATATACATTTAGGAGTACCTTGCTTTTAATAAATATTCTTGTATTAGATATGTTCATAAATCCAAAATTGCAAATGCAGTATTGCACTCTTTTAAAATCTTTTAAATTAAAACGCAATTATCCTTTTTAAAATTAGAGAGTAACCAGACGTGATGGTTCTTTGGGTTTAGTTTTGTTTAACATAAGGCACATAATGGATTCTTAAAATTGAGCAGTTGTTTTAGTTCTTGTGATTGTGAGCAGTTGTTTTAGTTGTAGTGATATTTACGTTTTGCATAATCGTCCATCTTAAAGCACTATCAATCGAATTGTTCAAAATGTCAAAAAGCTGGTTCACTGGAAGATAAAAGAAGAGCTATATATAGTCGTTGTGGTCGTTTACAAGAACATATTAATTTAGTACGTGAAAGTGTTGCTGAAGAGCCTGAAATTTCCATTAGCCGACATTTAATTTGGATTCAGTGAATCCACAAAATGGTATATTTTACGAAACGATTTCGATCTGTGAAAGTATTCATGGGTAACACAGGAACTAAGGCCACTCGATCATTCGAAACGTCGTGCATTTGTTAAATGGATTAAGGAATAAAGATATAATTTTTCTCAAAAAATCATCTTTTCAGATGAAGCCCATTTTGAATTTAGTAGCTATGTTAATAAACAAAATTGCTGTATTTGGGAGCATCCTAAACGAGCCACTGTTTGGTGTGCATTATGATCAGGAGGTGTAATTCGGTATTCCTGCTGGTAAAGCAGTAAATGTGAAGGTGTTTGATATCGTGAGATAATAACTGGATTTTTGTGAGTTGAATTAAATAATATTGATTTGGAGGATCCTATAGGATGACGCTACACCTCACTCTGCTCATGAAACAATTAATTTATTGAGAGAATAATTTATTGGACGAGTTATTGTAAGAAACGGTGATATTAATTGGCCACCAAGATCAAGTGATTTGACACCATTGGATAATTTTCTTTGAGGTTACGTAAAAAGCCAGCTTATAAAACCAATCCACAATCGATTCCTGAACTAAAGGATAAGATTATTTAAGTCAATGGTGAGACAGAGCCACGATTATACAAAAATGTTGACAAAAGAGTTGGTCATTTGGCTGGCAGATATTGTCTTTCGTAAACTTGAGAGAAAAAAAGAAATTTACCACTAAACATAAAATTACTTTTTTTGAACTGCTCGACGTACGTTTCGCTAACCATGTTAGCACCATTAGGAGATGATTTAATCTAATTCTAAAACTAAATTATGTACTATTTATATGAAAAACCCTACCTAACGAAGCGTGTAAAAATCAGGAACCGTGAAGTTTACTAAGCCTTACATTAATAATTGAAAAAGTTGACTGAACGGGATAGGCCCTTTGCATTTTTCTATTTGAATGCTTTCATATGCATCCAAAGCCCTATTATTATTAACACTTTTAATAAGTCTTAAATTACTAATATCTCTACTATGGTCGTGTTCGATTGCATGTTGGGCAACACAAGATTTTTCATTTCTGCCATATCTAATGTGGGCAATATGTTCTTTATATCTTGTCGATATGGATCTTTTTGTTTGCCCAATATACCTTCGATCATAGTCTTGACAACTAATTTCGTAAATCCCCGACTTTTCATGTTGCTCTACTTTATCCTTTAGATTACCCAAATTTAGAAATATAATTATAATATTCACGCATGAACTCGAAAACAACGATACTTTACCATTTCTGGATGTTTTAGTCAGTAGAGACAATAAAAATAGATTAGATTTTGATATTTTTCGAAAAAACACCACCACTTCGAGATACATTTCTAACGATTCAAATCATAGCTTCCAAAATAAGATGGCCAGTTTAAATTTTATGGTAAATAGATTAATTAATTTTCCTTTAAATAAAGATAATTATAACAAATAATAAAACGGATGAATCCAAATAGGCTAACTAGACAAATAGTCGAATTTTATGAAAATAGGAGTAGAGCTAAAGTAGAAATAATTAAATGGATTGTTGCAATTAAAGAGGACCTAAGATCAGCAAATATTACACAAAGTGAAATTTAGAATAGAGGCTGTTTCAGACACAAGGTTGACGTTTGGAAGGTTGGCCAGAGAGAAAAATGTAGGAAGATTGGAACAACTTGGTCTGACGAAAGAAAAAAATCTCATTGCGAAAGAATGAAATTAGTATGGGCGCAAAGGAAGGCTAACAACAACAAACGCCTCTAATTGTACTTCGCGTGGTCCACCAGGGCCCATACGTGAATAATAATAATAATAATAAAGAATAAAAATTAATTAGGGAGGTATCGTGAACGTGGGGGCGTGAATGGTTATAATAAGGGCATTGTAGATAAATTAATTAGAAGACATAAGTTCAGAAAATTATTGAAAGAATCTTCGACTTTCCAAAAGAATCAGAACACAAAGAAACTCATAGTAAACTATTTGATGCCCAATTAACAAGAGGGCTAGACAAAATTTTGAAAAAAGTGGGCATTAAGGCTGTGTACAAACCATATAATAAATTAAGAGAAGTTCTGGGTAATCTAAAGGATAAAGTAGAGCAACAAAATTCATTGAGCGTATGTGCAGAATTATCATTTAATAATGATTACCAGCCACGTTGTGAATGCTTACACAAGATAAAGACGACATTGTACAAGAAAGAAAAGTTTTTTACTATTACGGTCACAGAGCTAATATAATATTTTTCATATTTAATCCCATGCAGTTATCTCGTTGTTTATAATGATAATTTTTGGCTTGCATTAGCTCCTTCTTGATGGCAATTAAAATTATTTACAAAATTTAAATAAAATACTTTCCTTCTCTATTGTATTCTATTATGTATACAATGTATACATTGTATAATACATACATATAATATTGTATATTGTGTATAATACATATAATTGTATACAATGTATACAATTCTATTATGTATACACACACTCACACACATATATATATATATATATATATATATATATATATATATATATATATATATATATATATATATACAAAGTTTTTTACGTCTTTGGACTGCGTCTAGTGAGACAACAGTAGTCAGGAGCCATACACCCCCGGCCGTTGGGTTCCACAATCTCATATGGAACGCACAACAACCTGCGTATATATATATATATATATATATATATATATATATATATATATATATATATATATATATATATATAAACTTTGCTCCCGGTTTTTCCTATATATGGCGTTAGCAGTAAGTAGTCGTCGAAATAAATAGATCATAGACGGCATGCAATACCTTTGGGCATCTTGTAAACATAACACCATAGCACCAGTAGTCGATTTGTGTTTACATCATAAAGTTATTTGCGATTAAAATGTCTGTTTATGAACCAAATTCTCGTCATTTGCGGGAGGTCTTAATTTATTTCTCTAATATGAAGAAATCTGCCACTGAGGCTCACCGAATGCTCTCGGATAGTTTTAGTGAGGCCGCTAAGAGTAAAAAAACGTGTCGTGAGTGGTTTCAATGCTCCAAGAGCGATGATTTTCACGTCGGCATTGCGATGGAAGAGCGAAAGTTCTTGAAGATGAATTAGAGGCATTGCTTAATGAAGACTCGTGTCAAAGTCAAGAAGAGTTGGCAAGATCATTGGCAGTGACTTAACAAGCAATTTCAAAACGCCTCAGAGATCTGGATATGACCGAGAAGCAAGAATATTGGGTGCCATACGAGGTGAAGCCGAGAGATGTTGAATTCCATTTGTTTGCTTGTGAACAGTTGCTTGAGGCAAAAACGAAAGGAATGTCTGCATCACATTGTGACTGGGGACGAAAAATGGGTTTATTACGATAACTCCAAGCATCGAAAATCATGGGGATATCCCTGCCAGGCTTCCACGCAGACGTCCAAATTGAATATTCACGGCTCCAAGGTCATGCTCTGTATTTGGTGGGACCATCTCGGTGTAGTGTATTTTGAGATGTTAAAACCGTCTGAAACAATCACAAGGGATCGTTATCGAGCGCCATTAATACGTTTGAGTGGAGCATTGAAAGACAGATGGCCGGAATACAGGAAAAGGTACGATGAAGTGATTTTGCAGCATAACAATGCTCGGCTCCATGTTGCAAAAGTGGTCAAAACATACTTGGAAGCGTTGAAACGGTCAAAACAAAAGTCCTGCTCCACCCACCTTATTCTCCTGACGTTGCTCCTTCTGAACATCAGTTGTTTCGATCGACGGCACATGGCCTGGCTGACCAGCACTTCCGGTCTTATGAAGAAGTCAAAAATTGGATCAATTCGTGGATCGCTTCAAAAAATGACCAGTTTTTTCAACGCGGGATCCGCATGCTGCCTGAAAGATGGAAGAAAGTAGTGGCCAACGATGGACAACACTTTGAATCACAGATGCATAACCAATTGTTTACAATAAAGCTTTGAATTTAAAAAAAACCGGCGGGAGCAAAGTTGTATACCTTTTATATATGTGTGTGTGTGTGTGTGTGTGTGTGTGTGTGTGTGTGTGTACATATATAGTAAGTGAAAATACTTTCGTAAATTTAGCCAACGATTCATTATAGTTTTTTAAACAAGAAGTTGTCTTAAGTTATGTATCGAAAATGCAATGGAAAACCGGTATGAAAACAAGTTTAATTTTTTTAACAATGTCAACATCTATTTTCGACTTGTTTATCTATCTACCGAAACTCAGTTTTTCTTGCATTAGCCTCTATGATATTACTTAAAAATAAAATCTAATATTTTTATACATTATTGTGCACAAATAGTATGTTTTTTAATAAAAAAAAAGAAAAACTTACATTTTACTGTCGTTTCATGTAAAAACTGAAATTACAGTAATTTTTCATGGTATAACATATTTTAAATGATTCACGCCACATTAAGAAACACATGATTAATTGTTTTATTAAATTAACTCTTCAAAATGTCTACCATCTCATTCTTCGTAAATGAAGCTTCGTCAATTAATAAAATATTGAACAAAAAATTTGGATTCTTTTAATTTTGGCCAATAAATCATTCACAATAATTTTGCATGTGCCAAAAATCAATGGGTAAGAGTGTTTATACCCATTGTACATGAAAAGAGTTAAAAAACTATAAATAATTACTGAACTTTTCATTTGATTTACACCTATCATTTCAATATATTTCAACGTTTTCTTTTAGGAAATATCGAAAATAATATTACGTCTGAGCCTCCGACCTAAAACTAAATATCAGAGTCACTTTCACCATATTATTTCGCTGCGGCCTGAGACAACCACCGAAATCTCATTAATGCAGCGAAGGTAAATGACCATCTGGGGTGCCCCACCCATCTGCAAGGGCGTCGAGAGTTCATCGAAATAACCATTGAACCATAGGCCGCAAAGCCACTCCTTGTACATGGCCTACGGATTGTTTTCCCAACCCCGCACTGTCGGTTTTAAGGGTGAAAATAATAATTGTAAGGGAATGTCAATGAAAATCTATCGAATAATAATATTTAGTCTTAGTCATAGATGTTAGTGTTGTTTTAATTAAGTGGTATAGTGCGTTTCAAGATATATCATTGACCGAATGGCTGTTATAAACTCTTAACAACCCCTGCCGTAACGAAACCTGGCAAAATTGCAAGAAACGTAAACAAGGCCTGGCCTAATAAAATATCAGGTAAAAAGATAAAATAAATTTTATACTTGGTGTAGTAGTTTAGAAATATTTTAGTTTAGTTCCCATTCTTTTCTTAAACAGTGCAGTTCGATCATATATTTATCGTATTTTTTGCAATTCCAAACAGGCAAAAAATGTGGCGTTCTTGGCAAGATAATGATCATTTTGCCTCCGATAATACTAATTTTAAAAGAAAACATTTACCGCCCGATGCTAAGCAAATGGTTAAAAATGGGTATGTTTCTTTATTAAATAAGGGGCTTAATGTAAATGCAGCCGCTGCAGAAACGACCTAACGTCTTAGCGAAAACTCAGTTGTCTACAGTTAAAGATTTTGTGACGAGGTCAATTAAAGCCAAACAATCTGTAGTGATTGTCTAGGTGAAAGGGAATGTGTTGACGAAAGCGAAGACTTAATTCCAAGCAAAATTTATGCTATGCATGAAGAGCAAACTGTGCCTATATTTCATTCATTGCAGCAGCACCAATGAAAGATAAAACCAACATTCTCTGCAGCAGAACTACCCTCCGGAGAATATTATCTCAAATAGGTTTTGCATATTTCACCATTAATAAAGCCAAATATTAAAGGAATCACAACGAGTGCCGCGATAGCGGTTCGTCTACTTAAACTCTATACAAAAAATATAGATTAGAAAATCGTCCTATTATCTACCTTGATGAAACATGGTTTGATACACATGAGACGCCAGCAAAAGAATGGGTAGAGACATCAAGAAAATGCGAAAGCAAAGCCCCAGCGAACAAGGGAAAAATAATTACAATTTTTTCATGCTGGTTCCGAGGATTAAAAATATTAAACATTCATCTTTGGACTATCATGACGACACCACCGAAAACGTAATTGTAATGGACAATGTTAATTATCACAATCGCCAAAGAAATAAAGTTCCTAATGCAAATAACACTAAATTGGAAATTCAGAACTATATATTGAAAAACGATATATAGATATTTAGAATAGACATTTAACATTAAAAAGAAATATTCATGTGATACCATAGTTGCCGATATGGGACATACTGTTTTACGCCTTCCTCCGTATTACTGTATTTTTAAACCAATTGAGCATACCTTACATTAGGTAAAATCCAATGTTAGAGCAGAAAACATTTCTCCGACTCTAAGTGCAAGTGCAGTAACATTAATTAGGAAGGTTGTAGATAGTATTCCCAAAGAAAGTTAGATACATTCGATTAACCATATTATTAAAATAGAAGATTTCTATGTATCATTTACTAATAATATAGAACCACTTATTGTTAATGTAGATCAAAGTGACAGTGAGAGCGAAACCGAATTAAATCTATAATTAAATTTAAGTTATAATTTTTATTGTATTAATAGATAAATTTATTTATTTATTTTTATGGTACTAATAAATTCAAAATACACAAACCAATAAGCAATGTTTTAGTCATAGATAATAAGAATAATAATAATAATAATTGGAAGGGCGTTGGAACTGATAATATTCATAATTACTGGTATAAAAAGCTCACATAAGCTCGATTTCTTACCCAAGGTAAAACATATTTACTCCCCAAAAGAACCGTCTCTAATATCCCAGAAATATACCGACCAATTACCTGCCTTCAAACGATATACAAACTACTAACATCATGTTTCACAGTACTACTCACAGGACATATAGACAAACATGATATACTAAATGAAAAGCAAAAGGGTTGTCGAAAGGGAATTCAGGGATGTAAAGAACAACTTATTATAGATTCAGTTATATTAAAACGCGCTCGGAAGAAGAATCGAAATTTATCATGCTGTTATATTGATTATCAGAAGGCCTTCGACTCGGTTGCTCATTCTTGGCTAATTAAGATACTAGCACTATACAAAGTTCACCCTGCTTTAATAAACACACTTCAAGAACTGATAAAAGAGTGGCGCACCACTATTCATTTATCGCAAAATGGATGTACCACCAAGACTGAGGAAATCAGGGTGACAAGCGGCACATTTCGGGGGGACTCGTTGAGCCCTCTGTGATTTTGCCTGGCACCGAATCCACTATCTAATCTGGTTAAAAGGACGCAAAACGGATATAAAATCAAAAATCAAAATGTGTCGCACCTGCTGTACAAGGATGATTTAAAATTGTATGCATCATCGCCACCGAAATTGCAATAACTCATTCAGGCTGTGGAGAAATTTACAACTGATATTAACATACACTTTGGATTAGATAAATGCAGAACTATTAACATAAAGAGAGGATCTAAGTTACAGATGACAGGGTTTGTAATTGCAGAACAAGAATCTATACAGCCAAGGCAGGAGGGCAAAGTATATAAATATCTCGGAATACAACAGTCCAAGAGAGTTGAGCATAAACTCATTAAGGAAACACTAACTAAAGAATTCACGTCCAAACTTGAAAGCATATGCAGATCTGACCTAAACAGTAGAAATATAATAAAAGCTATAAACACTTTTGCTATACCAGCCTTGACATATTCGTTTGGAATTATCTCTTGGTCAAATACATATATCGAAAGGCTACAACGAATAATTAGAACTACACTAAGGATATATAGGAAACACCACCCACACAGTAGTAAAAAACGACTTATGGTACCAAGAATTAAAGGAGGGAGAGGAATTACAAATATATGTAATCTACACGAAAAACAAATATCCTGTTTAAGAACATATTTAAAGAATCTATCAAAGAATGATCGAATGCCCGCTATATGCGAGCGAGTGTTTAGCTGATGATACGTATACACTTCTGAATCTTAAATAAATGGAACACCAAAATGAGAGCATTCAGACAACTGGAACAATTATACAAGAGTGGAAAAATGTGTCTCTACATGTCCCATGATCTTGACCGTCATGTAGTCGACAAGAGTGCGTCGAACGCCTGGGTTGACATGGGGAGATCTTTTTCTGGAGACTGGCTTCATGCATGCAATTCAAGATCAAGTCGTGTACACTAAGAACTACCAAAAATAAATTATTAAGGATGCACGGACACACGTAGGAAATGCCACGAAAAGCCAGCATATTATCCAACATATCCAACATATTGTAGGAGTATGTAGTAGACTCTCCCAGACGGATTAATCAGGTGGCCAGTATAGTCCACCACGAGCTTGTAAGTCGTAATAGCCTTATAACAGAGCGGTACTAGGTTCGGCTGATTTCAGGTTATATTATGACCGGATATTATATTTCTGGACAAAAAGAAGAAAACAGCATTCCTAATCGACACACACAACATTCAAAAGACGGCTGAAGAAAAAGTTCAAAAATATGCAGACTTCAAGTTAGAAATAAAGCCGATATGGAAGTTGAACCAGGTCCATATAGTGCCATTGATAATTTCAACAACTAGCATTATACCAAAGAACCTGAAAAATAACATCAAATTTCTGGGGCTAGAAGAAAATCTG
This sequence comes from Cosmopolites sordidus, assembly GCA_031761425.1. Lineage (NCBI taxonomy): Eukaryota > Metazoa > Arthropoda > Insecta > Coleoptera > Curculionidae > Cosmopolites > Cosmopolites sordidus. The sequence goes on from JARFXV010000589.1 coordinate 1,512,046, forward strand.
TTTAGAATAATGCAGAGGGCGGTAATCCATAATACCACTCGCATCGCCCGAAAATTTTTGGAGGATTGAAGCTGTTTTGGCTACGGGCCGCACTTCATTTAAAATCCAGCTTAGCTGGAAAAAAAAGATAGAAAGAAAAATAATAATAATAATTGAATCATAATTTAACAATAGTTTAGTTTTGCCAAAATTATTCAGAAGTTAAACCACTCTGCCTTTTAAGAAAGTAAGAATATTTGTATTAAGATTTATTGGGGTAATTAACATTTTGCTGAAGGGCTACGAAATATCTTGAAACAGACTATATCATGAACTATGAAATTACTGTCACTACATTAACGTCAAGTAAAATAAAAGGGCTACCCATAAGTAATACTGTACAACATTTTATTTTATTTAAGTGTTATTACAGTGGGACATTTTTTCCACGTAGGAAATGTTTCATTGACCTGAAACCTGCATGGGTGAGGAGGTACTTCCCAACCCTCTTTGATTTTTTCTTGGGTGATTCTGCTACAATAAAGTCTTGCATTGTCATGCTGCAGAATAACATCTTTTCGAATATCCAGTCTTGAATATTTTTGAATCAAAGCCACGTTTAGTCCACCAAGCTGAGCATAGTTATATTTGTCATTTATAATTCATTAGGATTCAGAACCTCATATCGAATAATTTCTGTAAAACGCCATCCTGCTGACAGGGATACTTCTTTATAGTGAATGGTGATTTTTTCTTATGGGAATTGCGGTACAGTGTCCATTTTTCATCTTCAGTAACAATTTGTCGATGAAAAGAATCTAGGCCTAACATGGACAAAAATGCATTGCTGATGGCTTCAAGTTGAATTTGCTTTTCAACTGAAAGGTGATATGGCAACCACATTTCTTCTCTTTGCACTCGGCTCAGTCGTTTTAAACACCGAGGTATCGTAGGCTATGACATTTTAAGCTTTGTGGCTAATTCCTGGATGGTTTGTTTGGGATCAGCTTCAATTTCAGCCAACAACAGCTCCTTATCTAACCCAACAGGTTTTCCAGATTTGAAATCGTCGAAAAGACTGAAATCACCGTTCTTATTTTTAAAAGTAAGAACGTTTGAAAACCAGGTCTGACATGTTCTAGTATCCACGGCACCACGATATACATGGCAGAGATCACAATAGTATATGTGGAATTATTAATAAATTTAAATAGGTTTCGATTACTTTTTCGGTTCAGTTTTGATTTAGTCAACAAAATAACACCCTTTGTAAGAGTTTATAATATTATTTCGTATTTCGCGCTTGTAGCAAACGCCAGTTATTGTTGGCAGGTTAGGTTAAGAAAAGAAGAAGAAGAAGGTTAAGTGTTAGAATAAAATCTTTAAGAATAAAATTGTTATTCTTTTTTGTAAATCAGTTGTTTATTTAATTTATGAACCCATACTTACTTCAGAAGTGGGATTAAGAATTAATTTAGGAATTAACGGAGAAAAATCGTCCGTGTTTTATTATGAAAAGTGAAACTTAAAATTTTGAGGTTAGAGGTCCACACTATTATTCGAAAAATGGCTTCTGAAAACGATTCCGTTCAAACAAAAGGTGTAATTAATGAGCAAGACTTTATTGAATCATTTATAACATCTCTTTTTTAAGAAACTCTTGTCTTATGTTATTACTTATGTACCTATTATGCCTATTGCTTATGTTATTAATTATATCTGATTTCTAGTTATTAAATTTATGAGAGGTATTATGTACGCCTTTATGTGAACTTATTTTATGCAAGAAATTAGAACTTTATGGTGTAAACCCAATTTGTTTAAGTAGGTTTTTATGTGACGTGTGGTTAAGAGTTAAAATTGCATTTGCTGAAGTTACGAGTGAATCAATGTTAATTTGTTTTTATAAATATAAAGATATACTTTCGTTCCACAAAATGTTCACTAGTAAATATCATTTGGATGTTAAGGGGCGTTTGAGGAAGAGAATCGTTCAAGTGAAGATCGATTATCGAGCGCCAGGAAGTTTGTTGGAAAAAACAAGTCTATGTGCTTCAATATCCTCCGTATTCGCCTGATTTATCTCCGTGTGACAATTTTCTCTTTCCCAAATTCAAACTAGCCATGAAATGAATGTTTTATGACAGTGTTACACGATCTAAATGATCTATAAAAAAAATATATGCTAACATTGGTTGAACGTACCCAACGGTATATTGATGCGGAAGGGATCTATTTTGAATATATTTTTCAATTATCATTCTTATAACCGCTATCAGCAAATATTTGTTGTTACCTTACGAACATATGATATACACAGATTAAAATCTTAAGGAAGCTTTGAGGAATAACAGAATAAAGTTTAGACTTCTTAATTTTCGATGACCGCAAACATTATCTCATCAGAAATCAACGAATAAGTCGTTGCACTATAATTTAATTGAATATACAGTATTAATTATTGTGTTTTCATTTTGAAATACAAGTAGCCCGATATGCTGCTCTCTAATTTACCGACGGATATTTTATAATAATGCCTGCGGCGAAAATAACAGAGATATATTCATTTCCTTTCGAATATTCACGATCGAAACTAGTTTTAAACGAGAGCCGAATGATATAGATATACAAGGGCTATTCTGAAATTTCTGAGATACATTAAATTAAGAATTACGCGTACAGAATATGTTCAAAATTGTCTCTTTAGTATGGAAATATTTCTATCTCGAAAATATCTCTATCGGTAATTGCGACAAAGGATATATAATTGAACTATACTCAACATTTGAAAATTATTCAACGTCTAGTTTTTGGACAAATTATATTTTCAAACTGTTCTGATACGCACTCTCTTGTGGTAAAATGATTCCCGCCACGGATTTTTCTATATTTTCACTATTAATCTTTCAACTTTATGGAATAAAAAATACCATATGAGAAAGTTTAATATTTGCAGTATATTATTATATATGAATAATATCGGGTTACCCATATAATTATTTAAATGATTGAAGTCAATTTTTTTCTTTCAACTTTCGATTACTAATAATCACTCTACCAAAGGTCAGGCAACGTCCCACAACCAGCTGAGAAAAAAGAAAGATAGTTATAACTATAACTCCGTGTGGATTAATAACAACGAAGTAGAATTCGTTACTTTTTATATATAAATAACAATTTATTAATAATTATAAAGTTTATTTTAGTATTATAGATATAAATTGTGAATTTCTGTAATTATTTTACGTTTTAGGGAAACAAAGAAATTTCATCATTATTTTGACTCTATAAGTATCGTTCGACTTCCTTAAGGGAGCACGAATAGTAAATTATTTTAGGTATATAACTTGGAGAAATTTTCCTTTTCCAATTTTAGCATTGAAGTCCCCCAGTACTATCCCCCAACACTAGTAAAATAAAAATATATAAAACAATATTACGACTTATACTATGTTATGCAAGAAGAACAAAACAATCTCTCTGCATTACTGAAACAAACAGTTTAAAAACTAAAATCAATAAAAAAAGAACAAAGTTAGAAACAAAACAATCACAGACCAGGTTGTGAATCAGACATCGATCGCTTCGTATGACGATACAGAAAGGAATGCAACAACCACATAGAAATAACAGAAAATAAGAGCCTGATAAAAATTATGCCTGATGAAAGATTACAAAGTAAAAGATATATAAGACGTCCCCAAAATATGGATATATAGTTGCCAATCCAACATCATCTGAAACGCAATAAATAAGCGTGAAGATAAACGAGCTTTACGCTTGCATAAAAAAAAAATCATATTTCATAGTTGCTAAAATAAGTCTGTCACTCGGTTTGGATTCTTAAAATTTTCAGAGTGACCCTCGTAAACGCGAGCCGAACGGCGTAGCTATAAACACTTAATTTCACCTTGCCTGGGGCAAGGGAAGTTACTGTCGTTTAAAAATTCTTCGTCTTACGTAAGCCTTATAACTGTTTATAGATTATTGGGTTAATTTTGATTCTTCAATTTGTTCGTTGACGTTAACGTTATATTCTTTTATGTTGTTAATAATTGTCTTTTTTTCAGAACTCTTGAATAATTATTTTGGAAATCAACCATCTTCCTGTCATTAAGTTGGTTATATTAATATTGCTATTGAACATTAACAAAGGCTTTAAACAGTGTAGTAGAATTCAGTATGCAAAAATAAAACGTTCGTTGTTTTCTGATCCGAAAATTCATTATTTTGGAAATTATATATATATATATATATATATATATATATATATATATATATATATATATATATATATACTCACCCTTTCAAGCTATTCAAACTGCAGGCTTGCGAGAGACTACGGCGTAGAGATCCTTCATAAAGCAACGGATTGAGACCTGGAATGATTTACAAATATTATCTACTATCCGTGAAAACGTTTAGTTCGGAACCCCATGAAAAGATAAAATGCAAAAAATAGAATGGAAATGGAAAGGCAAATGATAAACGTCAGGCTAGCAGATAGAAAAGAGTAGATATGAAACATAGTAAAACTGAAGGACGTCCTGGCACAAAAAGGCCTGGCTTTCTGACTGAAAATCTGATTGTCGAGGAGAAGGAATGACTTATATTTAGGTGTAATCCATCGACACGTTTATGCCCTTGATCGGAAAATGTAGTAATCCAATGGCGCCAAGTCTGGAGAATAATCTGGATATGGAGGAATTTTTATTCACGTGGGAACTGGGCTTATTTTATAGGTCTTGCATATTATCTTATCGATTAATCTTCTCCATATCATATTTGCTTTATCGGTAGCATGCACATGTTTTGAAGCATTATTTATCACATTATTAACAATTTGCCATAGTTTCAATTTTCACCTGACGTGTAACATACTTTTTTCTGTTCGTTGATAATCGTTTTCACACCATTTATCTACACACACAACAGTTTATCAAGTCCTCTTCAGCCGTGATTTCTAAACTAGGAAAGGAGACGCGAAAGGTTTAACAAAAATGTAATTTTCATAACATACCAGATGTGGTGGTTAATAATGCCAATTTTTTTTACGAGATGCGCTATAAACAAGGGTCGGATCACGGTCTAGTCGTTGCTACGAAAATACCTTTCAAAACGCTATTGACATTTAAACGTGTGGTAAACATGTCGAGTATCAACAGTATCAAAACAGTCAAGTATCGTATACTTGTGGAAATGCAAGACGTTTGCGGGCGTTAGTTTAGACAAACAGGCATTAGTTAGATAAGCAAAACGTTAGTTAGAATGACGAACAGATCGAAAAGCAAAAAACGGTGTCTGAAGTTTTGTTTTCTCAGCATAAAACATAGATATAGAAAAAAGAAAGAAAAAATGGCTATATTTCAAGAACCCAAAACGCAGAAAATCATGAGTTGATCCAGGACAACCATCAATATCGACCACAAGACCGAATCACTTTGGAAAGAAGACAATGTTATGCATTTAGTGGGATCAGAAGGATGTCGTTTCCGACAACAAATATTCAATTTGAATCATGTATTGATCGAAAAGTGACCAAAACGCGTTACAAGACACGGAAAAGTGATTTGGCAGCACGACAACGCTCTAGCACATACAGCGAAAACGGTAAGGGACACCATTTCTGTATTTGGTTGGAAACTCTTACTCCACCCGCCGTACTCACCACACTTGGCCCATCCCGACTACCACTTGTTTTCATCGATGGCTCACGCACTTTCCATGAAAATATTTACGGAGATGTCGAAAAATGGCGTTATGACTAAATCACAAGAGAAGTGCGGTTTTTCTGAAAGAATATCCACAAATTGCCAGAGAGATAGGATAAATATGCAGCTAGCGATGGCGCATACCTTGAATAAACCATTTTTTGCCTTTCTCTCAAATTACACCTGTTTTTTTTTAAAATTAAGAATCCTTAACTGTCTCACCTGGTAATATAGTAACCTGGTATCTCACCTGATAATATGTTCAATTTTGTTTGAATCGAATTTAAAAAAGTAATGAAATCCAAATATCGTGTCCGTTTAGTAATAGAAAAAGGGCTACGAGAAGCATTTTCCTTAATGGCATCTAAATTTGACAAACTTTGTGTTAATAACATAAGTAAAACCTTGTCATTTACATTTTTTCATTTTATGTATTAATGATTTTTTAATATTTAAAAATGTGTCGGTATAACTTTATGAAATAATGGGGGGGGGGGACGTTATGGCGAAAAAAAAGATTTTTATAACGGTGTACTTAGTAACATAAAGTTTGGAACCATTACTCTACAGTCATTTTCTCTAATCTGTTAAATATCAAAACTATTCCTTCCAAAAATTCTAAACTAAGTCGTCAATAACGGTTGATTTTATGTGGATTTTAAAATGCCACACCCTCAGCATTTCCTGTGAAATAACAATTATGCAAACCTACTCGTTGTAACCTAGATAGTTCAATGAAACCAAGTAGATTTCCAATAAATTCTCCATATTTATTTATAATCTACTAGGAATCATCACAAATAATTAGCAGCATAACATATTCGAAACGTGACATGAGTAGGTGGCGCTCATAAAGATAACATAATTTTGTTCCTGTATGTGTGGGTAAAACGTGAGGTAAAGAAAATATTAACCAAAAATATTGACTATGCTATACCCTAATGAAAACTGTACTATTCCGAAGGCGGAAAAAATTAAATCTTCCATATGCATTTCCTATAAACATTCCTTAAAATGTTGAAATTATGATAAAGTGCATCCTTATTGGAATGTGAATAAATTTATATACTTTTATTCTTCATTTACGATGATTAATTAAAACTCCACCAGCCTGAGACCGAGATGGCGGAAGTATCAGAGAAAATATACACATATATTTATTTTATCGGCAAAAATCATTATTTTTATTCCAAATAGACCCCTTGTGCGTCAATATACAATTTTGCACGATCAATTAGATTGATGGATGCATTTTTGAGCTCTATTAAAGATATGTTCTTTAGGATGACAGTCGACGCCTTTTAAAAGCTTCATTGTCAGCATAACGCTATCCTTTCATCGGTAAATGAAGTTTTTCGAAGAGGTGGAAGTCGCAGGTCGCAGGTCGAACCAAATCAGGAGAGCAGTAAATGATTGATGGTTAAAATGCCATTTAAAAATGCATGTCATGAAGAATACACCTTTCAACGCTCATCTACGTAAAAAGGTTGCGCCACTAGAAATAGCTATCTTTTTCAAAAGTCCTGTTTCCAATTAAAAAGAGAAAGTGGAATTAATTTTTCTTCATGTTGGTGTCGTTTAAGTCAACGCGCTTAATTAATCTTAACTTTATTAATTATATTATTAATTATTATTAAAGTATTAATTTTAATGATTATTTATATATTATATTATTAATTAATTTATTAGAATTATAATTAATTAATAATTGACCACCACCAAATTGTTGGTGGCTTAAGTCTTTAAGCCACCAACATGAAGAAACATGAATTAAATTTTCTCTTTTTGATTAAATAATTGATTCATCTTAGCAACTGAATTAAAACGTTATTTTTATACCCATTCAAATACAACAGATTTCAAATAACACAATGACATACAATAATGATGGTTCCTTTTAAACAACACAATTTTTGTCCAATTTCCAAGTCTTACTATTGCTATGTTAGCTTTTTTTAGTTCATGTAGACTGTAGATTGTTTTATTTGTTTTTGCTAATTGTTTTAAAATGGCCACTCCAATAAAGAATTGTGACATAACATTTTTTTAAAGATTTTAAGAATTTTTTAAAGAATTTTAAGATTTGTCAAAGTATGCTAAACAAATACGGTGATGCCATTTTAAAAATATTGTTTTAGTAGCTACTGAAGAAATCTGGCAACACCGGAACGCTAAATTTTCCTTAGTCAAATTATTTCCTACAACCTTGCATTTGGAAATACTAGTCTATTGCTTCAAATTACACTGTATATACAATTTGTAAAGTAATATATATATATATATATATATATATATATATATATATATATATATATATATATATATATATATATATATATCTATATATATATATATATATATATATATATATATATATATATATATATATATATATATATATATATATATATATATATATATAGCTCAGGACAGAAGAATTTCAGTTTTAGGAAGGGATTTAGAGATTGTCGACAGCTTTATATATCTTGGGCAGAGGATTTCAATGGAGGGGAATACCGCCCGGGAGGTGGAACGGCGTGTTAAATGTGGCTGGCAGGCATTTGGTAGGTTCAACATAGTGTTTAAGAGCAGACTCCCACTTTGCCTGAAACGAAAAGTCTTCGATCAGTGCGTTCTACCCGTTATGACATACGGAAGTGAAACCTGGACACTCACATCGCAATCAATTCAAAAACTTCGGGTGGCACAGAGAGGAATGGAAAGATGTATGCTTGGCATTACAAGATGAGACAGAAAGTCCTGCGCGTGGATCAGGGAACAAACAAAAGTCTGTGACATCATTGGAAGAGTAAAACAATTGAAATGGAGATGGGTAGGCCATATAGCGAGGCGATGGGACGACAGATGGACCAAGGCAATCCTGGAGTGGATACCGCTTGATCGCAAACGTCCGCGAAGAAGACCGAAAGCACGATGGATTGATGACATCGTTAAGTATATTGGACCGGAGTGGCAGAGGAAATCCCAGGACCGTGAAGGTTGGAAGCATGCTGAAGAGGCCTTCATTCTGCAGTGGATCGATGCGGGCTGATGATGATGATATATATATATATATATATATATATATATATATATATATATATATATATATATATATATATATATATATATATATATATTGGTGCGAATAGACCCGGTTGGATCACACAAAGCATTCTGACTCATTTTGGAGTGATCTTTTTGAGCCTCCACACCTCTCTCATCCTTTCTCCGTGTATTCTCTTTCTCTCATCCGTCCACTTTGTTCCCGATCTCCTCGAAACTTCGCTCTCTGATGGCACGTTCCACATATGTATTTTGTTTCTGTACCTTCTTATATCCTCAATATCTGTCGGGCCCATTTGTTCCTTTCTCAGATCAGGTCTGACTTTTGCGATTCATGGTACTGTTGACTTGACTCCTTGTATGTATGTAAGAATTCTGTTGGTGAGTCTTGTCAGTGGGAGTCTACTGATATGTCCATCGAATTTCAACCTTCTTTTTCTTATGTCCGCCGCTACGTTTGGTCATTCTCTCTGTGGTCTTTCTAGAATGTAGTTGTATCCTTCGTCTGTCAGATTTGGACCGAGAATTGTCCACATAATTTTACGTTCTTCTTTTAGTATATTTTCTATGCCGCTTTTTGTGTGGAGTGTAAGTGTCTCGCTTGCGTATAATACCTCTGGTTTGATTACTGTGTTGTAGTATCTTATTTTTGCGAGTGTGGATATGCATTTCTTATTGTAGATATTGTGTGTCTTGCCGTATGCCCTCTTCATCTTCTGTAGTCGAGTCTTCTGTGATATCTTCTCTCCTCCTGTAGGTTCAAGGATCTCGCCCAGGTATTTGTAGGCCGACTTTCTCTGCACATTCCTTGAGGACTTCTATCTGCTTGGTTGCTCTTTTTTCATTGTGTGCGAGTAGGGCTAGGTCGTCTGTAAAGGCTAGGCATGATATATCTATGTTGTGTTTGAGTCGTCCGAGTCGTATTTGTTTTCAGTGTCCCTGATTTTTCAGTTATTTTTCCCATTCCCTTTTGACTTTGTCCAGGACCAGGTTGAAGAGGAATGAGGATAACCCAACTCCTTGGCGTATTCCGGTTTTAATCAGGAAGCGTTCGGAAATGTCTTCCATAAATTTCACTTTAGAGTCTGTGTCGGTCAGTGTCTGCTAATGAATCGTAGTGTTTTGGGATCGAGTCCTTATTCTTCCAGGATATTGAACAGAGATTCAAGATTTTGGTCGATGCAGTAGAATGCTTTCTTGAAGTCCACGAACGTGCAGATGATTCGAACGTTCTTGATAGCTTTGTATTTCAGTATTGTTTTTAAGTTAAATATTTGTTCAGTGCATGAGCGACCAGGGCGAAAACCTGCATGGTACTCGCCAATTTTGTGTTCTAGTTGGTCTTGTGTTCTCTGGAGAAGGCATGCTATATATAGTTATATCACTCTGTAAAGTAAATATTATAAAATAAAGATTTTATATGAATGGCTGCATGTCGGCCTTAATAAATGGCTTTAAAGATGTTGTTATTTAAACCTTTTTGTTGTTACGTTCGTTACACTTACCAAAAACGCAAACCGACAGAGAATTAGCACAGCATAAAAGGCCGATTTTCATACTGAAAAAGGAACATCTCTCGAAACTCCTCCGACGCAACAACGCATCTTTATTCGTCATATATTTAATTTAGCTTTATCTGCACGGCAAATTAAATTGCCGACTTTTATCCAGCAACATACCGATCTTATCTCTGCTACCGAGTTTTCTGCACATTTTGCGTGGTAGTTTGCTCAGTAATGTTTATTCTGGCTAAAATAAGGATAATATGACCAATTACGTTATACAAAGTTTTCTGTAATTTTGTTTAATTGGACATGCAGAGGTTATTTTATATATTTATAGGCATAAGAAAACTGATGAAATACCGATAGCCTAAAAAGGGTGATTTCTTTAGTACATACGAACTTTAAATTCAAATAAAACAACAACCAAATTAAATGTTTGAAAATAATTTCGGACAAATGTATTTCTGATATAGCGCATTCTGTCAATCCAATTTCTGACCACTTTTTCAAACAGTTGGGATCTTATGTCTGCAATTGTCCGAGTTATGTTAACTGCAAGGCGTGAATAGTTGCTGGTTTATCGGCATAGGGCAAATATTTAACATAACCCCAAATAAAATAATCTAAATGCGTTAATCATCACCTTGGTGACCAATTAACAGGCCCGTCCCACGAAATAATTTTCTCACCGAATCGTTCCTCCAATAAATCGATTGTTGCGTTTTAATATGGAACTGCGTAAAATTGGTTCAAAATTTGTTGATAATCTTATCGCACCATTTTCAACCGAACGTTGGAAATCATCAGAACTACCTTCATCCTGTTCGCTGATACTCTAAATAAATGGTCTGATATACAGTTGAACGATTCTCCCAAATTTTGTAGCAATGGTCTTGGTCTTTCCTCGTTTTTTCTCCCCTCTATCTTTTCCTGCACAATCAAAGTTAATTGTTCGTAGCGTTGTCCTCTCATTAGGTACCCGAACTATTCCAATTTACGTGTCTATGGTTGTTATTAGATCTTTTTAGGTAAATATTCTACGGAATACTTCTTTATGCGTGACATTCTCTACCCAAGATATTCGAGGTATTCTTTAAAAACCACATTTCAAAATATTCGAGGCTTTTGATAATAAGACTGGAAGCTTCCATACCGTAAACGAGTATGTGTAATAGCAAAACATTTGAATTTTCAATTTATTTTTTATTTTTCTACTGCAGAAGAAAAATTTCATTTTGTAGAATATGTTGAATTAAAACAAGTTCCAAAATACTATCTCGCTCAATACCACAATACCACTCGCTCAATATTACTATTATTTGTTGTTAGGTGTGTGTAGTTATTCGGCAATTTCGGGAAACACAATGATTTTATTTCCTTTAGGTTCATATTCAATCCGTAGATTTTGCTGAGTTTTCTTATCTTTTCCGTTATTCTCTGTAAGTCCGCGATGTTTGCCGCCAATGCGACTGTCATCGGTATACGTTATATATACATTAGACTGGGCCAAAAAAATACAATACGTATTGTTAAAGAAAATTGAATGCGCTACAAAAAAAGGTATCTTAACATTTTTCGCTAAATTCCCTCCTTCTAAAGTTATTCAAGGTTAAATTTATTTTATCGACAAAGATATACACTTGAACAACTATGGGAGGAGCGAATTTAACGAAAAATGTTAAGATACCTTTTTTGTAGCGCATTCAATTTCCTTTAAGAATATGTTTTGTATTTTTTCAAATATTGATTCGTTCATTATTTACAAAATTTCAAATTTGAAAAGTAAAATTGTAAAAACAGATCAATGTTCAAGGCACGATTACATGGAAACGGCATGTTTAACGTAAATTTATAACGAGACTTTTTTATAGAGCATTCAATTCCCTTCAAGAATATGTATTGCTCAAATTTTTCAAATTGATGGTTTAGGAGGTTTGGACGAAATATGCGATTGCTATTAAAAACCGAATGTCGCGATGATATATTTCTTAATATAAGTATTAACGGCTCTAAGTTTATTAGTCGATTATTTTGGCCCTGTATAATATACATATTGAAAAGTTTCGGTGAGAGTATGAACCCCTTAGTCCTCGTTTACTGGTTCTAGTTGTATAAAGTCTCTATTATTCTCAAATCTAGCTTATTTATTTACTTTTCCCTTAGTAGGCCTATCATTTTCTCATGCCTTACTTTATGGGCATCGTTATTAGCATATAAATATTGACGCCAAGACACCGATGAACAACTACATTAAAACTAAAGAGGGCACCTCGAGTACCACGACCACACATAAATAATATATGTTTTATAATATATATTTATATTATATATTATATTATCTCATATATTTTTATATTATTTAAATTAATAAGTGTTTCCGTTTTTTACTAAGAGAATACTAATACATTTGTTGATATAAGCTATATAACTAGGGTAAACATATGCCAACAAAAGTCAGTTCGTTATTAATTGCTGTTGTGCAAAAAAATATTTTTTCAAAGCTTTGAACATGTCGAATTATGTTCCAGAAAAAGGCGTTTTCTGGGAATTTTAATAACCTTCTTTCAATTGAAGAAAACGGCTGCTGAAAGTTATCGATTATTGGTTGAATCATGGTGAACATGCTCTAATCCAAAAAACTTGTGAACGATAGTTTAAACGCTTTAAGAGTGGTGATTTTGATATAAAAAACAAAAGGAATCCAGGACAGCCGAAAACGATTGTAGATGCAGATTTACAAGGATTATTGGATGAAGATTCAACTCATAAGTTGAAACAACTGGCAGAAACATTGAATGTTGTCCAATCCATCATTTCCGAAGGTCTACACGCATTGCGAAAAATCCAGAAGGAAGGAAAATGGGTTCCATATGAATTGAAGGAAGGCCCCACGTTCAAAGGCGTGCAGGCAAAGCTAGGAATTTTCCTTCCCAGACAGAAAAGAAAAGGTTTTTTTGCATTGAGTTCTGACAGATGATGAAAAGTGAATCTATTTAGTTAACCCAAATACCAAAAATCATGGGTACACCCAAGCCAGCCTTTAACATCACAACCAGTGCGAAAAATACATGGAAAGACGGCTTTGCTGTGTATTTGGTGGGATAGTAGGGGAGATGAGTATTATGAACTGCTGAGACCCGGTGAATCTATTACTGGCGTTGACAATGCTCGGCCCCATGTTGCAAAATGTATAAAAACTATTTGGAAAATGTTAAATTCGACGTCCTACCCCACCTGTTGTATTCATCAGGTTTGGCCGTTAGAACAAAATTTACATTCTTACGAAGAAATGAAAATTTGGCTTTATGACTGGTTCGCCTTAAAAAAACCGAAGGTTATTTTGGCGCGTAATTAAATCTCGGATAGAAAGATGAGATACAGTAATAGCTAACGATGGCCAATACTTTGATTATTTAGGTAATTTATTTTGTTATGAAAAATTCGGCATTATTAACCCAAAAACCTATTATAAAATAATTTTGTTAAATAAAGTAGAACATGGTAAAGTCAGATCTATGACCGCTTAAATAATAATTGTTTACATACATAGATAAGTTATTTACTAATGTTTTTTCGTCGACACAATGCAAAATTCCCACCAAATCTAATACATTATTCTGTGTCGAACATTTCTGTCATAGTACATTTCCTTTTCGGGATGTTTTAATATTCGAGAGGTGCTAAAGATGTGATTATTTATGTGTTTTGAGTGACAGGAAGTTGGGGGTAATGGTCACTTTACGTAATACTTTTCAATGTTGTTGATCTTTATTGATCATTTCGTATTCCGATCGGTATTGTGCTTCTGATTAAGGTCGTTCGAACGTAACTGTAATTAAAATAATGGGTTTTTCTACCATCAAGATAAAAATAAGGAGAAATAGGGGGTGATATTTAAGCGAGTCTGAACTTTTTTGTAAACTAACATTCAGTTGCATTAATGTTTGAAGACAATTTTAAACAAATATCCGCCGCGACTATTTTTGAAAAAGCGCATTCTGTCAATCCAATTTCCGACCCCTTTTTTAAAGCAGTTGGGGTCTTATGTCTGCAATTGTCCAATTTATGCAGGCATCCAAGGCGTCGATAGTTACTGGTTCGGCATAGACCAAACATTCGACATAACTCCAAAAAAAAATCTTTAAATCGCACGACCCTGGTGGCCAATTAACAGGTTTATTTCGACATTTTGCGAGATTTTCGACATTCTTTGGACATTTTTTGACCATTTGCAAGCATTGTTCTAATGTAAAACGTTCCATGATAATGAAATGATATTAAACACACTGCAGGGGCGCAAACTTACAGTTCGTTTGACAGCGACACGGTAAAAAAATCACCATTTATTTCAATAACTCTGCCATATGTTTATATTTTCAATTTTAGAAAAATGTACGTACTTGTGTGCATTTGTTTTCAACAATCTTGTCTAATTCAATACAATGGTTATGGTGATTCAGAGTAAAGCTAATAGAAAAGATCAAAATAGACAGCTATAACAGATAAGTAGAAAAAATCTAATGTAAAATATTATACAATACAGGTACAAAAAAAAATTAAATAATATATAAAAATAACAAGAATGTTAAAAATAACACCAAAACAACCAAAAATATATACAACGAAAGTAAAATGATTCATGTGCGTAACAATTGTATGCGTAAGAATTATAGATAATGCAAGGCAAAACACAATAATAGACGGATATACCAGGTCTGTAAATATAATATGAAACCGGAATTTGCTCATAGATGGCCCTAGCTGTCAATATGGTTACGGAGCTATTGGCGCTATTTTGTTGTTGACATCTGACAAAGATTTTTAACTCACAACAATGCAAGTTTCATATAACAGCCTATTATGTAATAGCGTTGAATATATATATATATATATATATATATATATATATATATATATATATATATATATTCATACAAAGATTTCCAAAAGTTTGGAATATTTACAAATAGCATATCTACGCTTATGGTAAAAATTGTGATGGATATTTATTTTAGACTATTTTTAAATGAAAATAACAAAAGCATTCTTTTGCAGACAGCACAGGTTTTTGGATTTTTGCACATTCGGTTGATACTGGTAGTTACATATTATTTCAGTTCTTTTTCAACTTCCAATCAATCCGTTTAAAAATGCCTAGAAACATGATATCTGATTTTAATAGATCTAGAGTAATTACTTTGTCACAACAGGGCTTTAATCAAAGTGATATCGCTCAAATTGTAGGTGTTTCTCAATGTGCTGTATCGAAAATTCATAAACAATTCCAAGACACAAATGACGTAAAGGATCGCCTCAGAAGTGATAAAAAACAATGTATACCAGCTACACAAGACCGGCAGATATCAATGATAGCTGGAAGAAATCGTCTGGAATCTACTAGCAATATATCAAGGAGGTATATACTTGTTAGGCTTGAAGGAGTAAATGCTTCATTACAAAAGATAACACACAGACTGAAAGCGCTTAATTTGCATCGCAAAATATCTTTACGTGTTCCCAAACTAACCGTTCATAAAAAAAAAAAATGTATGGGCTCAAGAAATAGTGGACCACGTATCCAATTTGAAGGTGGGAGCGTGATGTTTTGGGTTGGAAAAGAGGTACACGGACATCTCTACTGGTCCTGAGAGAAGAGACACTGGCGCTTTGTACATCGAGGTACATCTGATGTGCGCCTGTTCCTGGGTGTAGTGTGCAACGGATTTGTTTTCATAAGTGACAACGCACCTTCTCATTGAACAGTAGCAGTACAACATTTTCATGAAGAAAATGGCATAATCAAGTTAAGGTGGGCGGCAAATTCCCGTGACATGAATCTGATTGAACATGCTTGGAACAATCGGAAAACACGCATCAACAAACGAAACAATCCTCCTCTTAACCTGCGAGAACTAAAACATGCTGCTCGTGAAGAACGAGAGAGAATTCCACAAGCCCAAATTGATCATTTAATCCACAGCATGCAAACAGACCCATGGAGGAACTACAGCTTATTAGTTTTATTGAAAGTTATTTTTATGTTTAAATTATTTCTGAAGGCAATTGGTATATTGTAATTTTTTACTCTTTTTCTTCTTCGTATTCTTCTTTACAGAATAATTATGACCTGTAGAAACTCATTCCGTTCACGTACTATCTAGACTACTTCTCACTAGTGCTCTCTATTTCTGGCTTCCTAATTGCACATTGGAGAGATGTACCAGTTAAGTCTTTAATTTGCTCTGTTCATCTTATGGTTATGTCCATATATAGAAGAATGTTAAAAATAACACCAAAACAACCAAAAATATATACAACGAAAGTAAAATGATTCATGTGCGTAACAATTGTATGCGTAAGAATTATAGATAATGCAAGGCAAAACACAATAATAGACGGATATACCAGGTCTGTAAATATAATATGAAACCGGAATTTGCTCATAGATGGCCCTAGCTGTCAATATGGTTACGGAGCTATTGGCGCTATTTTGTTGTTGACATCTGACAAAGATTTTTAACTCACAACAATGCAAGTTTCATATAACAGCCTATTATGTAATAGCGTTGAATATATATATATATATATATATATATATATATATATATATATATATATATATATATATATATATATATATATATATATATATATATATATATATATTCATACAAAGATTTCCAAAAGTTTGGAATATTTACAAATAGCATATCTACGCTTATGGTAAAAATTGTGATGGATATTTATTTTAGACTATTTTTAAATGAAAATAACAAAAGCATTCTTTTGCAGACAGCACAGGTTTTTGGATTTTTGCACATTCGGTTGATACTGGTAGTTACATATTATTTCAGTTCTTTTTCAACTTCCAATCAATCCGTTTAAAAATGCCTAGAAACATGATATCTGATTTTAATAGATCTAGAGTAATTACTTTGTCACAACAGGGCTTTAATCAAAGTGATATCGCTCAAATTGTAGGTGTTTCTCAATGTGCTGTATCGAAAATTCATAAACAATTCCAAGACACAAATGACGTAAAGGATCGCCTCAGAAGTGATAAAAAACAATGTATACCAGCTACACAAGACCGGCAGATATCAATGATAGCTGGAAGAAATCGTCTGGAATCTACTAGCAATATATCAAGGAGGTGTATACTTGTTAGGCTTGAAGGAGTAAATGCTTCATTACAAAAGATAACACACAGACTGAAAGCGCTTAATTTGCATCGCAAAATATCTTTACGTGTTCCCAAACTAACCGTTCATAAAAAAAAAAAATGTATGGGCTCAAGAAATAGTGGACCACGTATCCAATTTGAAGGTGGGAGCGTGATGTTTTGGGTTGGAAAAGAGGTACACGGACATCTCTACTGGTCCTGAGAGAAGAGACACTGGCGCTTTGTACATCGAGGTACATCTGATGTGCGCCTGTTCCTGGGTGTAGTGTGCAACGGATTTGTTTTCATAAGTGACAACGCACCTTCTCATTGAACAGTAGCAGTACAACATTTTCATGAAGAAAATGGCATAATCAAGTTAAGGTGGGCGGCAAATTCCCGTGACATGAATCTGATTGAACATGCTTGGAACAATCGGAAAACACGCATCAACAAACGAAACAATCCTCCTCTTAACCTGCGAGAACTAAAACATGCTGCTCGTGAAGAACGAGAGAGAATTCCACAAGCCCAAATTGATCATTTAATCCACAGCATGCAAACAGACCCATGGAGGAACTACAGCTTATTAGTTTTATTGAAAGTTATTTTTATGTTTAAATTATTTCTGAAGGCAATTGGTATATTGTAATTTTTTACTCTTTTTCTTCTTCGTATTCTTCTTTACAGAATAATTATGACCTGTAGAAACTCATTCCGTTCACGTACTATCTAGACTACTTCTCACTAGTGCTCTCTATTTCTGGCTTCCTAATTGCACATTGGAGAGATGTACCAGTTAAGTCTTTAATTTGCTCTGTTCATCTTATGGTTATGTCCATATATAGAGTAATTTAAATAATTAGGGAACAGGGGAGAATGGGGGGAACATAGTGAATGGTCAAAAGGCGATGGGCTTGTACGTAAAATATATTTTGTATTGTCGTAAAATATTATTTTCCGGTGACAGTGTGGCTATTTTGAGATCCATTTTAATATTGTTTTCAATTTCTTCGAACGTTCACATTTTATTTTGCCTTCAACCGATTCTGAATCAATTATACCAGTCATAAACATACACACGAGCAAATTATCTCGGTGTGTTTGTTTCGGTAAAGCTGTTCTTTATTTTCAAATGGAACGAGACTAATAATGTTTCTAGAACAAATGTTCGATTCATTTTAGGCCAGCTGTGTACATGCAAGAGGTCGACATTAAATATTACAGAACAAAGGAAACTGAAAATGAGGGGAAATATTTTGAAAAATATATTTGGATAAAGGAATATATCAGATATTACACTTAATTTACTGCTGTTTACATACAGGATGGTCCAAAGAGTTGTTAGTGTTTAGTTGCGCAGTCGAAAAGTTGGTAGGAGGGATAGAAAAGTGGGGACGGTCTTAAACGATAGTTCGGCTCAGGGAAATTTAGTCACCATGCAGCGGTACACGGAAATTAAGCGTTTTGTGTGCGCGATTATTACCGCAACAATTCCGAGACTCATTTCCACCTTAATTGCCATGTTATTAATAAAAATTGTCGCTAATAGTGTGGAGAAAACCCTAAAAAAAAGTATGAAAGGCCTCGGAAACGGTTACAGTTTGGGCTGCAATGTCGGCATCCGGAATAATAGGCCTGCTTTATTTCGAAGACCACGAAGGCCGCTCTGTAACTGTGAATTCTCAGAGCTGTGTCGATATGCTTAAAACTTTTTTCACTCCTGCTCTTCAAGAATTTGAAGGACACACTTAGGATACACTTTCAGGTTGGACTTTGCTCCAACAGCCGGAGCCACCTGCCACATTTCCAGTCTCTTTGGCCGTCGTTCAGGCGCTTTTTCTGATAAAATTGATTTATCGCAGAGGAGACATTCAATGAACCCCCCCCCCCCCCCCCCCCAGCCCGGACCTGACTCCCTATAATTTTTTATAGAGATATCTTAAAAATCAAGTGTACCGAAACGGCCATGCTAGTCTGAAACAACTAAAGAAAAATATTTGGCAAGAAATGGAAACCATAATTGCAGACACTTACTGAGGATCATTTTCAATACCCTATCATTGTTATATGATATTATACCCCGTTCCTCAGTCAAAATCAGATAAACCGTTGTGTGAGCTAAATTCTACTCTTCTCTAATCATTCTGACCATCAATCGACGAAGAGACCGCATAAGATCCTCGATTATAAATACATTTTCATCACTTCTTGCAGTGGAAGGGCTTTTACTGCGATATTCGTATTGAGTTGACAGCCTTCTGAGAATGCCTTAAACCAAAACTCTATTTCCATAAGCTTGTTGGAGTTTTGCAAAACTAGTTCAAACTAGTACTGAGGGCGCATCAGATGTTGTACTGTCGCCCCTCCAAAAAGAAAGCCAACAGTATTGCCCGATTGAATGGTATGCTACTAGTTTCATTACTTTATTTGTTGCGTGCTTAGTACACAGTCTCAAAAGGAGCAGAAGATAACGTCTGAAGGTCATTTTAAATTTACTTTGTATTTTTTACTCTTTTTGTTCTTCGTATTCTTCTTTATAGAATAATTATGACCTATAGAAATTAATTCCGTTCATATACTATCTGGCCTACTTCTCACTATTGCTCTTTATTTCTGGCTTCCTAGTTGCACATTGGAGAGATGTACCAGTTAGGTCTTTAATTTGTTCTGTTCATCTTATGGTTATGTCCGTATATAGAGTAATAATTTCATTAAATAATTAGAGAGTCAAATCTGGGGAACATGGCGAATGGTCAAAAGGCGATGAGCTGGTACAAGAATTCATTGCCGTACAAGAATATAGCGTCAGATTGGCTTCATTTAATAAATCAATCGGGTTGGAGGCGATGGTTGAAGGAGGTTAACGTTCACTAACGGGCTATGGCATCACAGGCAGCAAAATGAGCAGAAGAAGCTCATTTTAAATAAACATCAGCAACTACATCTATACAGTGGTTTCAACAATTCAAAATTGACGATTTGATTTGGAAAATGAAATAACCGACTGACTAATTGAAAATGCTAAACTTGAAGAGATTTACAACTAAACACCAAATCACTTTTTTTAAACTGCTCGACGCACGTTTCGCTAACCATGTTAGCATCATCAGGAGATGATTTAAAGTAAACTTCATGGTTCGTGATTTTTACATGCTTCATTAGGTAGGGTTTTCATATAAACAGAACATTGTTTAGTTTTAGAATTAGATTAAATCATCTCCTGATGATGCTAAAATGGTTAGCGAAACGTGCGTCGAGTAGTTAAAAAAAAAGTGATTTGGTTTTTAGTAGTAAATCGCTTGAATCGATAATTGAAAATGGTTTACGACGTCGAACTATAAGAAGTGACCAATGAAAATTCAGCGCAACCACTGGAATAATTTCAAAAACTTTACAAGTATAAAAGTTTTGTCGTATGACTGTCGTTATTTGTTTACCAAGCAGGAAGAAAGCGGGGATCAGGGCTGGATTTTTACAAATCATCCATATTAATTATACTGAGGAATACGTTAACTAACTTAAGATGTTGTGGGATCAGGGAGGAGTACTTTATTAAGTCAGTGTAAGCTATTACACTCAGACTATTCTCTAGACCTGGCACCATTGGACTATCACCTTTTAGTTGAGAAGAACATTCGAAAATGTATTACATCTAAGGATAAGTTTATTATTTCGCGGCAGCATCCAAGTTTTGCCAGAAATATTGGAAAAGGTTAAAGAAAGGGATGGGGTATACGACAATTATAATATTTAATCATTCCTGAAAATTCCTTACAAAACAGCGTATATAAAGTTAAACATATAATTTAATTTCATATATGCCTAACACAAGCTATGCATGTTGTAGAATAAAAAAAAGTTCTAGTTACTATTATTCAATTGAATTTGCTTTAGTGGTGACACTGGGTGTTGACTCGTACCCAATAATAATTTCCTTTTCCTGTTTCGAAGTTATTTATACACTTTTTTTATTTTGGAATCGACATGCATTTGTTTTCGATTAAACCTTTTCCGGTCATATTGTTTAAAGAGTTAAAACTATTGCAGACATTTGTGATTGTTTGTACGGAAACTACCCGGTAAATGTCCATTAAAATATAATATAAAATAGTATAAAAACATGGCGATAAGTGATTATCCTCACAGTAATAATTTGGTACTGCCATATTCAAACTAACTCGACCATTAGTTCCGTTTCCTTTTCGGTTTTTTTTGTTTAACAGGGGAATTGATACAATAGTTCACATATCATAATTATGCCTTTGCATAATTATCCCTTTGCATATATACAGCGTCAGTTTTTAACATGAAATAAATTAGTATTTGAGTTTATTTTTTAATGAGAAATATATTTATACAGAATGTGGAAAAAATATGGTCCCACATATAATTGACAATTTGTATAGGAGGCTCATCGAGAGTATTAAAAATATTCAATAACAAAGAAATTTCCTTCGCGTTCCACCTAACAATTTGCTCAGTTCTTCAGTTGCCATGTAACATCAGTGTTTCCCGATACTTGTTTCTGGCTGTAACCGTCATCAGTCGGGCTCAAACTGAATTTTCGGAAAGCATATACATCGCCAATGTTGGATATAGTCTATCATAGTCATCATCATCATCATCATCATCAACCCGTATTAATCCACTGCAAGATGAAGGCCTCTTCAGCATGCTTCCAACTCTCGTGGAGCTGAGCTGTCCTCTGCCATTCGGGTCCAATATACTTAATAATGTCATCAGTCCATCGTGTTTTCGGTCTTCTCCGTGGATGTTTCCGATCAAGGGGTATCCAGTCCAGGACCGCCCTGGTCCACCTTTCGTCCCATCAACTCGCTACTTGGCCTGCCCACTTGCATTTCAATTGCTTTATTCTTCCAATGATGTCACTCACTTTCATTTGTTCTCTGATCCATGTGCAGGTCTTTCTATCCCGTCTAGTAATGCCAAGCATACATCTTTCTATTCCCCTCTGTTGCTACTCGAAGTTTTTGAACTGACTGTGATATGAGTGTCCAGGTCTCACTTCCGTATGTCATAACGGGCAGGACACACTGATCAAAGACTTTTCGTTTCAGGCAAAGTGGTTGTTTGCTCTTAAACACAAATGCCTGCCAGCCACATTTACGCATCGTTCCACCTCCCAGACGGTATCCCTTTCTATTGAAACCCTCTGCCCAAGATATATATATATAGTGATCCACAACTTTCAAATCCGTTCCTAAAATAGAAATCCTTTTGTGCTCAGCAAATTTATTGAACATAACCTGACTCTTCTTCTGGTTTATTTTCAAGCCAAATGGTTCCCCAGTCCTTTGCAGCTCTTGTACGTGTCTTTGCAGCTCCTCTGGGTCTTGTGAAAGAAGAACGATATGATCTGCGAATCTAAGATGATTTAAGTATGCACTATTAATCCTTATTCCATCCTGTTCCCAATCCAGATTACGGAACACTTCTTCCAGGCAGGCTGAGAAAAGAAGAGGCGATATTGCGTTATCCTGCCGTACGTCCTGCTCTACATTTATTCCAACCTCAAGATCGTCAAGGTGGAATGTCGCTGTAGCTTCATCATATATCAAATGCTTTTTCATAATCGATAAAAGCCAAGCACAGTGGCATAGTGTATTCGTTGTATCTTTCTATGACCTGATGTAGGACCTGGATGTGATCCATTGTACTGAATCCACTTCTGAATCCTGCTTGCTCCCTTGGTTGTGCGCCATTAAGTTTTCTTAGTATTCGTTTGGATATTATCGTGGTGAAAACTTTGTACACCACTGACAGGAGGCTTATTGGACGATAGTTCTTTAAATCTTCCCGTGTTCCTTTCTTATGTAAAAGAATCACTTCTGCATTTTTCCATAAGCTGGGTACTTCTTGTTGTTTGAAACATTTTGAATATAATTTTGCTAGTGTTTAATGTAAAGTCCGTACACCAGCTTTTAACATCTCCACATTTATACTATCCTTTCCTGGAGCCTTGCCATTTTTCATCGAGTCTATAGCATTTGTCATTTCCTCCACCAGGATGTCCGGGACTTCAGTCAGTGTTCTTCAGTTGGCATTGCTGTTCTTGCTTGATTCTGGTTCTCATATAACTTTGAATAAAATCTTCGGACAACCTCTGACATTTCCGTCCGTTCCCTGCATATTGTACCATCCTCACGCATTAACGAAAATATTCGTGTCCTTTTCTTTCTTAGCTTCTGCTTAGCTTTATTAATTCGCCTGTTTTCTTCCAGAGATTTTTGCACAAGCTGCATGTTGAATCGGCGCGTTTCCTCTCGAATACGTTTTCTTATAGTTTTATAAAGCTCAACGTACTCGACCCTGCCAAAAACTGGAAAATGAACTGTCTGCATTCTTCATTGTCCGGCGTTTTTCTATTAAATTAATGGTTTCATTGGAAACATTTGACTCTTTGAAACATTTATCTTCTGGTGCTATTGAAGCCGCCGTTTTAAACATATTGTCGGCGATTTCTTCATATTGGTGTGCGATTTACATTTCACACGGTTCTGGTAACACATCAAAGCGATTTGACAAAGCAATTTCAAAATTTCTGCCCCTCTCCAGCAGCTTCCCAGAATCCACTTTGTCCGTTTTTGATCTAATTATTTTTTCGCGCTCTTTTCGCCAGTTTATCCTAATCTTTGCTCATACCATTCGGTGGACACTTCCTAGATTAAAATGGTTAAGGACAGTACAATTGCAAAATATTGCTTTATCGTTTGACATGATGTAATCAATTTCATTTGTGAGTCCAGATGGAATTTTCCATGTCCATTTTTTGTTGATCTTTTTCTTGTAAAATGAATTCATAATATAGAGTTCGTGTCCTTCAGCAAAGTCAACCAGCCTGTCACCTCTATTGTCCCGCTCACTGTTTCCATATGGGCCAGTTGCATTTTCACCAGTTCTTGCTTCTCCGATTCTGGCATTAAAATCACCCATCAGGATTTTATATCTAAACTTCTCTTTGCCTAAAAGTTGGGCCACATCATCATAAAATTCCTCAATTTCCTCATTTCTGTGGCTTTTAGTTGGTCCATAAACTTGGACGATTTGAAACTTAAATTTTTTATTCAGCTGAATGACGCATTGGGCTAATCTGTCGGATATACTTTCAAATTTGACAACACTGTCGTTCAGCTTTCGATTGATGAGGAATCCAATTCCACCAATCCCCTTTGTGGATCAGACCTTGACGTGGTAAAGGGGTTTGAGTAGGACGATGGACCTTTGAGCTATGCCGTCTGGAGCGTAAGTTCTTGGAAGGATCACCCCTGGCGGACAGCTCGAGGCAGAGGCCTCAGACTAACATGATCCAAAATCATTGCCAACCCGCATTGGACCAGGACCATTGGACCGGGCCCTCATTCCCCGGAGGCCAAGGGGCAACTACCTGCGGCAGTGGGAAGATCTGCCTCAAGGCAAAGGGTGCTAAGAATCACCGGGTTAGATCAGGCTGCCATTGGAATTTTGACATTGCTACGCGTAATATACGGACAATGAAAACGGAGACCCGACTGCAAGAACTATTAATCGAATTTGACAACATACATTCGGATATTATAGGGCTCTGTGAAACACGAAGAAAGGACGAGGAGTTAATCAAATTAGAACCAACTGGTCACGTACTCTACACTCAAGGTACGGATATATATATATATATATATATATATATATATATATATATATATATATATATATATATATATATATATATATATATATATATATATATATTTAAAAGCTCTACAGGTCCTAAAGGCCTAGGGTGTAATGTTAACAATATATTTTACCTATCACTAATTATAACATTGCATATGTGGTTCCCATCCTTCATCAGTTCCTCTGCAGCTTAGTTTGGACTATCCCTCTCTACTCCTTTCTATTGTATGCTATGTCCTGATTCCTCCATCCTTATCGTATCCAAATCTTCCTGCACTTGATCTTCTTCCATCTTTTTCTTGGCCTGCACTTCCTCTTCTTCCTTATTGGCCTTCTTCGTAATACTAGATTTGCCATTGTGACCAAGCCATGTCACTTTCTACGCTTTCGCAAATGTTATTATTTGTACTTTTGTTCAGTTCTTCCAGCTCATTCGTTCTTCTCCTCCATCCTCTCCTTAGTTCTCCTCCTCAGTTCTCTTTCGGCCATATATAGCTCATAACATTTTCCTTTCCCACCTTTTCAGTTTCTCTTCCTCCATTCGGTTTACCGTCCAGGTTTCACAGGCGTAAGTTGTTTTGGCCCTTATTACTGTTGTATAGATTCTTTGTTTTGTGTTTCTGGACAAATAGTTGGACTTCATCAGTGCCTTCAGGCTTCCATATTTTTGATGACCCTTTACTATCCTGGCCAGTATTTCGTGCTCTACGTGCCCACCCTCTCCCATTACTACCAGTTACCAGTCAATCAAATTAGTTTGATTCACAATCATATAATGATTCACAATCTTACCAGTTAATCAAATTAGAACCAACTGGTCACGTACTACACTCAAGGTACGGATATATATATATATATATATATATATATATATATATATATATATATATATATATATATATATATATATATATATATATATATATATACAGCCTGCACAAAACAAAAACAGTTGCACGTCATCGGACTCTATTGAAGAACAGCAGAAATACTAGTACATAAATTAAATAATAAAATAATCAAATGCAATATATTCAAGAAATATAAAATTTAGAACTGAATTCGGTTGGCAGCATATGCGACGTTGTCGAGTTTCATATTTTTCTTGTTGATATTTATTGACACGTTTGGAAGTTCTCCCATATGTAGATAATACAATACTTTCATTTTTTATCTTACGATCTATAACATTTCTTTAACTCCCACATAATTGGCAAAGTAGCGCCTGCTAAATGCCAAATCAGTTAAATAGTAATTGGCAAGAGTTAGTAGCATCGCTGAGGCACTATTTTGAACAAGAACGAGACAATGATGGTTCATTGCTACCCTTTTCGCCTGTTAGAGTGGTATGTTAAGTTAATTGTTAATACTCGGATATGTTTATGTCATATTTTTTTTAGCGTGTTGCAGCAGCCTTAAGGTTGAGTATGTCCACTGTTAGTACTATTACACAAAATGCGAAAAACAATGAAGTTTTAAAATCGACTAGGCGTAGTTCTGCTAAAAGGTTTACCAATACTGCAGTTTTGGATACAAGTTCTAATCATAACACCATTTATATTATATATGAACTCTGTTAGTATTCGTGCTAAGAATTGCAAAAAAGATTATTCTTAATCCTATATGTAGATCAAACAACTGTTTGATCGATGCCGTATGTCATTGTGCAACATATAGAAAGAAGTAGGTTGTAAATGGAAAAAAGATGACCCAAGAAGAAGGCTTATGGAACTTTCCTAGTGTTGACCTAAAACGTGTAGATTTTTGAGAGGTTAAATGAAGGAAAGAAAAATAGCTTTGATTAAGAAAAAAGAATCAAGCTTACAAAAAATGAAATAACGAAATGGTATGATATAGAGTATATACTTGATTAAAAATAAGTGATTATATTAATGAAAATATAAAGTTCATGCAGATATTTTCAGGCAGATGTTTTTTTTTATTTTACACTTGCATATTAAATGTCAATAAATGCCATTGGTAATTATATAACCTTTTTATTTTAATACACATTCAAATATCAAAAAATTTGGATAGTTTTTAGGCGAAGCATTTTACTAGAGGTACTAAATCGACGACAATTGCAATACATTTAATATTTATTATATATTTTTTAGTTACTTAGAATTTATATTTAATTTAGAGTTGATTTTTTTTAATTGTTATTAAAATTTAAATTGCAAAAATGTTTCGCTAAAGTAAGGTTATGATATTTGACCACAATCTGGCAACAGGGCAGCCAAATGTTATCACGTTCTTAATGACGTGCAACTGCTTTTATTTTGTACGAGCTATATATAATTTTTAAGTTGAAATTTAGTTATCTCTGTACTAGTTGAGAATATTCTAAATGAAAATAAAACGCGTCTCTGATTTTTGAAATAACTTTAATTGAAGTAAACGAACATTTGTCACGTAAATGAACATTTATCATAAAAGACCGGAGACTATTTAGAGGTATAACAGTAATAGTCTTCTCCAACAATATCTCTACAAATTAAAGGATCAGATTCAAAAGGATTGAAGTTTTGATAGCTCTGATATATCTGCTTTTTCTCTTTAGATAAATATATTATATAAATATTATTAATAAATATACTATATTTTCTTAAAATAATGTCTAAAAACAATCTTATTATTAGCATTCATTATTAGCATTCAATTTATTTCTAATGTTATTCCTAGCTATTTATTAGTAATGTATTGACCTTCAGAGGAATAATGAGAAAATTCAGGAAATATGAATAATGAACTTTTTGGAAAGCCTAAAAGCGTTATCTTAAATGCTGCTAATGGGTAGATCACTTGAACGGAAGTACTTTTCTTTATACCCTGTATATATATAAAGCACGGGCGTAGCCAGGATTTAGTTTGGGGGGGGGGGGGGGTTAGTTTAAAGTAAATAAAACAACAAAAATATACTTACATGAAATTTAAGTTTTTTTACGACAAGAGATGGCGTTACTGTGCGCAACGTCCACTAGTTCGGAGATATATATTCAATTCAAATGTAATAATTTAACTCTCTTCACTCCTCGTGTTTTTTCGGTATAATATTAAGTAATATTTGGCTTATTTCGAGGGGGTTTGAACATCCAACCCCCCCCCTGACTAGGCCCGTGATATAAAGATAAAGTTTTAAATACTCTTATTTTCAGAATCTTACTGTTTAAAAGGCTAAGTTGTTTTAAGATCTAGTAAATTGTGCGCATTCCAATGTAAATGCATTTAATATGCACATCCTTTGTGGCAGATGCATATAATCTGCAGCTTCCTAATGCCGTTTCCACGTTTCTACCTTCCGTCATGGTGGTTTCGCTTCTTCCTGTATCATCGCCCCATGTGTGTTATCGAATTATTTGTAACGTGGGAGAATAACACGGTATTGCTTCCCCTTAGTTTTTCTCTCTCGCACCTATTGTTAATGCAGTGGACAGGTGATTTGTCGATGGGAAGTAGGAAATCCGTAGGTGGGTCTACCTGTTAAAATACCTAATTATCGAAGGCATATGGCACAAAACCCTTAGAATTGATTAACTTTTTTTTATTTG
Source organism: Cosmopolites sordidus (assembly GCA_031761425.1). Taxonomy (NCBI): domain Eukaryota; kingdom Metazoa; phylum Arthropoda; class Insecta; order Coleoptera; family Curculionidae; genus Cosmopolites; species Cosmopolites sordidus. Next base: position 1,540,697 of record JARFXV010000589.1, read on the forward strand.
TATTAAATATATATAATAATGATAAAAATAAAGAATAGCCACACCAACTTTTGGACAATTGTAGAATGAATAGTGGGTGGATAGTACCTGGCGTCCCAATTATTTTATATTAGAAAACATATGGCTTTAGATTAGATTTGGAAGACCCCTGGGGTCGATTAGATATTTTTTTATTAAAGTGATATTGCAATCGTTGTGTTTAATGCGCTAGAACATGCCAAAATGGTGTCCTATAGGGTGAATTTTCAATCACGGGAACAGAAATAGTCACGAGAACTCAAGTTTATTGAATTAGGAAACCCCTTTTCGAATCCATTCGAGAACGAAAAAACATATGAAGATGCTTTTGATCTTTAATTTGAGCTTTTTTGACGGTGGTAATGTTGGATATTTTATTTATTTATTGATAGAAAAATATTATTTATTTATGTAATAATATTGATTTTTCCATTTGGTGCAAATACATGTAAATTTGATGGTTTTCCAATGCGTGAATATGCTACCTAAAACTCTCCATGTGCAAAAGATGGATTTTGTAAATCCAATCGACACATTTGTAGCGATTGCGCTTTGTTGATTGTCATTGCAAAGGCAAATCGAATCGGGAATTGCAAACGCTTAAATTCCAATGGCGTGTCTGTCAAAATCGTTGCTTCGATGACATTGTTCATTATCTTTTCACTGTAAGTCTGGTTCCATTGCTAATGCGTGGTGGATCAATGTTTCAAAGAAGAATGATAGGGACACCAATTTTTATTTGTAGAATGTGTGGTGGCAATCTTAGTGAATCAAGCGAATTAAAAAAATTCAGTAGGATAATTGACTGCTTTATCTAGATTCGTGATATTATCCACTGAATTATATGTTGCTATTTCGCCAAGTATTTTATTTTGAATGTTAATATTAATAGGATAACATCAACATCTACGTTGCTATCAACCAATATTGCACATTCAGTTAGACTGATGATAGGGTTCAGCTAGGCGTTTGCTTTATCACCATATATATATATATATATATATATATATATATATATATATATATATATATATATATATATATATATATAGTAGGAAGCAGTGTTGGAACTATAAAGGGAAAGTTTTTCTTTCTACACCATATTCTCCAGACATATTCCCTTATTCTCCAGACTGTCACAAGAATTATTCTTATGATTATGGGTAAAATTTAATATGAAATGGTTATATTTCTCTGCACGCATGGTGCAATATAGCATTGTGATCTAAAAGTGAAGTTACTTTTTAAATAATAATAAAAAAATAAAATTCAAATTTTATAAATAAACACAATATATATATATATATATATATATATATATATATATATATATATATATATATATATATATATATATATATATATATATATATATATATATGCAGTGTTAGAATTCTAGAATGGTGGTCCAAGGGTACCAATGTCCAATTGATACCGTGAAGAGTCTGGAACATCAAGACGAACATATGGCCTCCAATTGCAGAGATGGGTGGGGCCCGTTCCCCCGGTCAAGCAATTAGTGCCGGTAGCGTTAGTGCGGACGGTAAGAGCAGCGCCTACCGCTGCTGTGTCGAAACCGCATCGGAGCGGTAGTTGGTTCGATTCCAGCGTTCGGATGGTTGTTTTTCTTTCTTTCTTCTGTCTGTTTACTTCCTACATGGTTGTGATTGTTTCTAGGCAAGCGTGTAAAATCCGACAAGGAATTACCCCTCAGTCACGCCAGTTAAAGTCTGGGTAAGGCCGGATGTCTTCTGAGAAGTATTCTACGTTGGTCACTCAATAGACTTATGGGTAGGCACATAACCAAGGGTCCATGCCCGAGGGGGGTGCTGGCCTGAGTTTGTCGGAAGCTGATGACCGTGGTTCGGAACCCACTTTAAGCTGTTGGTCCAGTCGCTAAATAGCCTTCTCAGTTGCTGATGCGCCTCTAACCCTAACACTTTACCTTTTTTATCAATATTATATGGTAATAATACAGAGTGCCACCTATTTAAAATTGCTCGAACGACTTTCTAAGCCTTTCCATTTTTTTCCATATAAAATTCTTAAATTCTTTCCATATTAAAATTTCCTAAGAATTAGCGTTTTTCTTCTATAGTTAAACTTCTACGCCAACTAAAAAAAGATTAATTTTCAAACTAAGTTTCTATGTTCTATCTCATACCAGTATTAGCTTTAATTGTTCTAATTTCACCCCATTAATATATAAATTATAAAAATCCACTTCGATTGGAATTAAAAGAATTTAAACTTAATTAATACGCGTACCAATAAATAGAAAATGTTTTATATTATATGCTGTAAATCGTAAATATTTAATTGTGATTACTTGAAGATTTTGTTGCGTAGTTCACTAAATATTTGAAACTGAATCACAGAAAGATAATTTTTGATTGTATTTTTGAAAACTTGTGTTATAATTAATAAGCAGGAAAAAAAAATATTCTCTCGTATATTTTTGTTCGACATTATTTTAATCGATTAGATTAACCGCAACAGTAAAAGGTTCGCATTTTTCCTTATTATGACCCGGAATTCAAGATGAAGAATATTCGTAATGTCATGTTTAAAAATAAACATGCATCCTATTTGAAACTGCAAATAAAACCATTTCAGATAAGTGATGTATTCGTTCCTTAAAAGATAACCTTGAAATTGTTTATCAATAATTTAAAAACAACCAAGATCTACAATTGTTATTAAAAGGTTATTGATGTGAACTTAGCACTTAATAGGTTTATTTGCATCTTCTATTTTAAAATGTTACCTTAAGTCAGATACTGGCATGAGTAATTTCTTTCTTCGAAATTGATTCATTCCTTAATATTGCTTGAACATTACCTGAAACAAGAAACAGAGTAAAATTTAATTTTTTAGGATATATTTTTTAATAAATTAGACAAGCATTCATTTATTTTGTGTACATATACGTTTTATGGATTTTTTAAACTATGTTTCGATTAATAATGTCAATAGTTTCATAAGAAAATAAATTACCTTAATAATCAAAGTATTTGACCATCGTTAGCTATTACTTTTTTCCATCTTTCTGTCAAAGAATAGATTCCGCGCCAAAAGAACTTTTGGTTTTTTGAGGCCAACCATTCATTAAGCGATATTCTCACTTCTTCTTCCGGGCTGCATCCATAGAAATAAGTATTTGTCCAAATGGACTAAGTCCGGTGAATACGGTGGGTGGGGCAGAATGTCCCATTTAACGTTTTCCAAATGGTTTTTTTCATATTTTGCAACATAGCCTCGAGCATTGTCATGAAAAATGACTTTATCATGCCTTAGGGCATACTTTGATCGTTTTTCCTTCAATGCTCGCTTCAATTTTATCATTGTTATCGGTATCAATCGCCATTGATAGTTTCACCATGTTTCAACAGTTCGTAATACACAGCTTCCCTACTAATCCAACAAATAAACATCAAAGCCTTCTTTCCATGTATATTGCGCACTGGTTGTAATGTTGACGGCTGGCCTGAATCTACCCATACTTTGGGTTGTCAAAATAGATCCACTTTTCACCACCTGGCACAACTCGATGCAAAAACCCTTTTTCTTTTCTGTCTGGCAAGCAAAATTTCTTTCATTTCATATGGAAAATATTTTCCTTCATTCTGGTTCTTTCCCAATGCACCTAGATGTTCGGAAATGGTCGACTGGGCAACATTCAATGCTTCCGCCAATTGTTTCAATGTATGAGTTGAGACTTCATCCAATAATGCTTGCAAATCTCCATCTTCAAATCTTTTTGGCTGTCAGGGACGCTCCTTGTCTTTTATATCGAAATCACCACTCTTAAAGCATTTAAACCAGCGTTCTCAAGTTTTTTAGTTAGAGCATGTTCACCATGCCTTCAACTCTCAACCAACAATCGATAACTTTTAGCAGCTGTTTTCTTCAAATAAAAGAAGGTTATTAAACTTCATTAAAACCCTGCGTAAATTCTTCCTCTAGTACGACATATTCAAAGCTATGAAAAACTGTGTTTTTTTGTACAATGACAATTAATATTGAACACCAGTTCAATATTAATTGTCATTGTGAATATTATGTGGGTCAATATTAATTGTCATAAAACCATTTTTTATAGCGTCTGTGTACCCTCCAAAACGCCATAGACGTCATTAGTCTATACCAACAAATGTATTAGTAACGTCATCTCTTAGCGAAATCGACATTACAGAGTCCGTCACTCCGGAAGTATTACCAACTTCACGGTGCTGCAGCTGCCGAACAGCTGAGCACAGCGCTCTCAAAATTTAACATGCTTTAGTTTATAATATTGTTAACAAGTGTACGGCATTACGTTATATGTCGTAATTGAGAAGAAATATAATAGAATTCAAACGTAATAGTTTGATTGCTTTGTATCTGGCAGGAAAATCGCAACCTGCTATTTTTCGTAAGCTACAGCATTTACGTTTTAATAAAATATTTGGGTATCGAACAATTAAACGTTACCATGATACAGGTAGCATCGAAAAACGCTGTGGAGGTGGTTATACAAAATATCACCAGAAATAGTTCGAAAGATAAGGGCACGAATTGAAAGAAATCCATGTCAGAATGCAGCAAAATTGGCAAAATAGCTGAACGTGCCCGACTCAAGCGTACGCCGCATGCTAAAATATGAACTTAAATTGAAGCCTTACAAGATAAAGAAAAGCAAGATTTAACAGGGCACAAAAGGCAACAAGACTTGAAACGATGAAAGACCTTGAAAAACATCCAGGCAAGTGGTGAACGAAAAATTGTGTGTTTTCTGAGGAGAAAATTTTCGCTGTTTAGCAATGCGTAAACAAGCAAAACGATCGTGTGTGGTTGAAGGGCAAGTCTAGCGACAATTTGGACAACCGAGTTGCTACGCGGAATCAACCGCCTGCTTCTATGATGGTTTGGTCTGCTGTAACTGCAAATGTCGCTCTTCGCTCATTTTCATCGATTAGGGCCTTAAGGTGAACAGGCAAGTGTACTAATAAAAGGTGTTAAACGATGCGTTGATCCCTTGGACACACAAACAATTTGGTTCCAACCGTTGGTCATTTCTACAGGACTCGGCACAATTCCATAAAGCTAATTTGACACAACAACTTTTACAAAATCACGTTCCACAGTTCATTTCTTCACAACAATGGCCTCCATAGTAACCAAACTTGAATCCAATCCGGCGTAGACAATATTATTGTGAGTTTTTATATTTTACAATGTAGTTACCTTGCAATTTTTTATATTCAGGCCAACGACGTTCCAACGTTTTAATACCCACAGTAGAATAAAATTTGTCCAACAATGTAAAATAAGCGATGTGTCAAGCCAAGCTCTTTTCGTATGACCCTCGTATGTAAGCCTTGTATATGGTTTCTCTATATTTTAAGGCAACCAATAAGATTTAATAAAGAAAATTAATAGGCCGCCGGAGAATACGCGTCTCAATCTTACATTCATCCTTTTTGTTCTGTCTTTGGTATTCTATTAAACATTCTTATTAATAATACTTTACCAACAATAAACAATAGAATTGTATCTAAATAATTTTAATTGACTGTTACCAGTCGGATAACTTTTTCTTTTATAGAAAATCCGCATTGACAAATCAAGGAAAAATCTTATACCTTATAAATTATTAGTTCTGCTTTCCTCATTATTCAAAATACAAGATTACATTGTTATTTGTAACTATAAAGAAAATTATAACATACAATTATAAATACCTATATGTAGCTAAAACATAAAAAAAATTAATAATCATGGTTATGTAAGTGATTTATCATAAAAATCTAAATATGCAAATAGTTCTTAATCTGATTAATTTAAATTGTAATTTTCATTGTAGACATTTAAGTTTGAAGGTTAATAGAAAAGATAGAATGATTTGTTTGAACTTAAAATGAACAGTAGTTTTGTTATAATAGCCAGTAGTGACATTGAAACTTGTAAATATTTGTTTTTATAAAGAGTTGTCCAATAAGAGTGTCAGAACTTTGAAATGAGGCATAACTCTACAAGGAATATTCCTGTATTTTTTTTTTATCTTGAAGAACAAATGATGTAATTATGTTTGAAGAAAATGTTGTTCAAATCTCCCCTTCATATCAAAGATTACTTTTGTAAACCAGAGATTTCTCATAACATTGTATCAAATAATTCATGGGCCGAGATCTCATGATCTTTATGGCTAGTTGAAATTACCATTTTGTGAAATAACGCGTCCAGGAAACTCTTCTTGCAGTAAATCGATTGTCTAGCGAGACAGATGACAAGTTTCACTGCCTTGTGGAAACAAAACATTGTTAAGAATGTTAACCATTCGTTTGTTTATATTCGTTAACCATGATACGAGGTTCGTTCAATAAGTCCTTAAAGAATCCAAGAAATGGCGCTCTCCAGGCTCCGAAGAAGACGAACACGGTAAAATCGGCCGACAAGGTTATGACAGTTTTATGGAATGCACGAGGAATCATCTACACCGATTACTTGGAAAAAGGAAAAACAATAACTGGAGAGTATTATGCGTTGTTATTGCACTAGTTGAGCGAAGAAATCAAGAAAAATCGTCCTCACTTGAAAAAGAAACAAACAGACGCCTATTTTGAGGACTTTCCGAAATCTTACTTTTTAGATGGCTTAAAAAAGTTGGAGAAACCCTTGGAAAATTGTATAGAGCTAAAAGGAGATTATATTGAAAAATAAAAAAAACTACTTAAAATAATTTGTTTTTCTATATTTTTTTAAGAATTTATTGAACGACCCTCGTGGTATTACTAGGAGTATATCTAGTAATATCCTGATGATGTTAACATTATTATGTGGCAGCATCAAAAATAGATCAAAGAAAATGTTTCTGCTCATTGGTTGTACCAAGCAAACTTGGTGATAATTAACACTAATCTAGAAAGGTTTCGAAAAAGATTTGTAACGGTGTAAGAAATCTGACTCATTGGTTTGATCCAGAGTTAAGAATACCAACTGTGGTATTGAAGTATAATTTTTCTTGTTCACTTTTTTCTGCCTATCAGGTCATAGTTCACACTTTTTTGTGAACAACAGACGAGAAAAATTGAAAGTTAACTTTTTCTTTCACAAGATTAACGCACCAGCTCCCAGCAAATTCGTTTCACTAGATACCACTCCACTATGCTGGTCTTAAAATTTATGAGCAACGTATCTATTCTCAAGATATGGAGCTCAGTGATTGTTTTTGATTTATTTTTTCAATAATGAAAATGTAATTGGTCCTTTTAATAAGAAATATGTTGATAATTGAAAATGTTTTAAATGTCCCAAATATTCTTGATGGAGATGAAGATGGGTAGTACTCGGCTTGTCGAACGGGAGGGGCCTTTCCTCATTCTGCCTCCCTCATTCTGCATTTAAAGTCACGCGTGTACTAGGTGTGGCGTTTAATAATTTCTATTTTTTTAAGAGATGGCGCTGGAAAAAAAGTTTGTTCATAGTCTAATCTCTTATGTCATTTTGTTACTTAGGCACTGTCTGTCAAAACGTCATTGATATTTAAACGATTTGAAGTTAGCGTCATCAAAAGTGATGATTTCGACTTGAAAGACAAAGATCAACCAAAAAAAATATAAGATGCAGAAATGCATTGTTGACAGAAGCATTGTTGGAAGAAGACGATGTGCAAACTAAATAACAAATGGCCGAGAGGTTAAACGTTGGTCGCCGAACCATTTGTGATGGTATGCATGCCATGGGAATGATTCAGAAGGCACGAAAAGTGGTAAAACATCAGCTGAAAAAAAACAAAGGAAAACCGGTATGCGAAGTTTTGCTTTCTCGGCATGAAAAAAAACTTTTTTGCATCGGATTGTGATTGATTGAGCAAGACAATGCCCCATTGCACAGAGGGAAAGTGGTCAGAGGCACCATTTCTGCACATGGCTGGGAACTCTAGCCCCACCAGGCTAACTGCCAGAATTGGCCACTTTTGACCACCAGTGGTATCGCGATAGTCGAAAAATGGGGACCACCTCAAAAGATGTATGGTTTTTCTCGAAGATCATCCACAATTTGCTAGAGAGATGGGAAAAATGTGCAGCTAGCGATGTCGGATACTTTAAATAAACCATTTTTATCTTTTCCCCAAATGAAAAGTGTTTTTTTAAGAAAAAAAATAAGGATTATTAAACACTATACCTGGTATTAAGGTAAGTCTCGCACACTAAATGAATTAAAGACCGCGATACGTGATCGAATTGAAGAAATGATGAGAAGAGTGGGGGTACACTTGTGGAAACAACTTCAAACGTGTGTTCGTGAAAATGACCATTATTTTTTTCCGCACTAAAAATGGCATGTTTACACTGAAGTTAATAAATATTTTTTACAAAAATAAAAATAATGGAGTCAGTTCTTTAAAAAACGTCCATTTCCCGTGAACCACCATGTATATGAGAAACACTACTTTATGATGTCTCCTCGTATTTAGCTCCGTGTTCTATTAAGTGTTGAAACATATTAATTTGTCTTTAAATATTCCTGGAATACAATCACTTAATATGCGATTATGTACATTCACATTCCAAATATGATTAGTTAGCATTCTGAAACTTCGAAACATCGAAAAGACCAATGATTATACGACAAAAAATATCAATTAATCAACATAAAACAATTTTCTTTTCTGTAGAATGTCAGAGCCACTTTCAGATATATGCAAAATTCTTTAGGCCAGACTAATTGTATTACACCAGCGCGCTTTCATCAAACGCGACTATGAATCACTTACAAATGACGTAGGCAAAAGTTCGCGGTAGCAAATTTAATTCAAACCATGACGGCTATGGCATTGTCGGATCTGGTATTTTTTAAGAATAGGTGCGACATATCTATTAGAGGCAGTCGATTGATTGGAATGCCGCTTGTTTATTGGATAGTACGACAAAGTGGACTTGACGTATGACGAAAGACACCAATTCAAGGGTTAACTGGAATTCTATAGAAACGGATTAAGAAAAAAAAACCATTTTACGTACGTCGATTTTATGATAATGGATTATACCTTGTAATTGAAACTATATCACCAAGAAACTTAGATAATTCCTAGAAGTTAATCAGATTAATTAGAATGGAGCTCGACTGTCATAGAGATCGCCCAAGTATGATATTTGCAAGATGCGTGCTGTGAATTTTCAGATGCATGCCAATAGACTGTACAAAATTAAAACCGTTGCACGTCATCGATGACGCTATTGACGAACAGCAGAAATTAAATAATATAAATTAATTAAATAATAAAATAATCAAATGGAATGTATTTAATAAATTTCAAATTTAGAGCTGGATTGGGTTGACAGCATATGCGACGTTGTCGAGTTTAAAATTTTTCGTGTTGATATTTATTTACACGTTTGGAGGTTATCCCATTTGTATCTGAACGATTAACTTTCGTTTTTTACCTTACGATCGAAAACAGTCCTTTTTAACAACTACCACAGCGTTATAATTGTCAAAGTCGCGCCTGTGAAATGCAAAATCATTTAAATAGTCATTGTCAAGAGTTTGTAGCATCTCTGATACATTATTTTGAACAAGAACGAGCCAATAATGGTCCATTGTTACCCTTTGGGACTGTTAGAGAGGTATGTTAAGTTAATTGCTAAAAATTGGATATTGTTTAGTTTAAGTTATATTTATTAGAGAAACTAGAATATTTTTTTTAGCGTGTTGCAGCGGCCTTAAGGTTGAGTATGTTCACTGTTAGTACTATTTCACAAGAAGTGAAAAACAGTGAAGTTTTAAAATCATCTAGAAAGCGTAGTTTTACTAAAAGGAAACCAGTGCTGCAACTTTGGATATAAGTTCTATTCGAGACACCATTTATATCATGTATGAACACAGTAAGTATTCGTAACCTAAGAATTTCAGAAAAAAAATTAACTGATGTAAATGAATAAATGAGCAATATAATTTTAAATGTAATGACAATTTTTAGATATTAATCTTTGTTTATTTCATTGCAGAAAAGACTTTTTAAATCCATAAATAGTATATAAGTAGGCACTCACAGTTTTAAAGTAAAGTTTTGGGGTTAGAGGCGCATCAGCAACTGAGAAGGCTATTTAGCGACTGGACCTACAGCTTAACGTGGGTTCCGAACCACGGTCATCAGCTACCGAAAACCCCGGTCAGCACCCCCGTCGGGCTATCAACCCTTGGTTTTGTGCTTAACCGAAAGTATCTCGAGAAGCCTACCGACTGGCGAGTGACCAACGTAGAAAACCTCTCAGAAGGCATCCGGCCTTACCCAGCCTCGAACTGGCGTGACTGAGGGGTGATTCCTTGTCAGATTTTACACTCTTACCTGGAAACATTCACAAGAATTTTAGAAAAACTTTTTTGCCTAGTACGGGATTCGAACCCGGTCCACATTAACTGCCGTAACGTATGGCTAACGCCTTAGACACCACAGCTAATGTGGCTCCACTCACAGTTTTATTTTCATTTTCAGGACAGCATGTAACTTGCAGTTCCTTACATGATCAATTAAATGAGGAACAACTGTTTGATGGATGCCATATGTCATCTGACTTCCCAATGTTGCCCTAAAACGTATAGATTTTTGAGAGGTTATATGAAGGAAAGAAATATAGCTTTGATCAACAAAAAAAGAATCATGCTTACAGAAAATGAAATAATGAAATGGTATGACAGAGAGCATATACTTGATTGTAAATAAATTATTATATTAATGGAAATATAAGTCCATGCAGATATTTTATACTTGCATATTTTATAACAATACATTATATAATCTTTTTTACTTTAATAACCATACACATATTAAAAACTATCTATGGTTTTTGAACGAACAATTTACATATGCTGAATCTATCTAAAGGTACTAAATGGACGACACTTGCAAGACTTTCAACATTTATTATGATTTTGTTATTTACTTAGTAATTTTCATTTAATTTAGAGTTGATTTTTTTAATTGTTATTAAAGTTAAATTGTAAAAATGATTCGCTAATGTAAGGTTATGATGTTTAATCGCAATCTGGCAATCAGGCAGCCGAAATGTTGATCCCGTGCTTAATGACGTGCAACGGTTTTAGTTTTGTATAAAAACAACATTATTTTCTGAGCAAAAAAACGGAAGCAGTTCTTTTTCGGGGGTAAGATAACAAGTAATTTTAGTACCTGGAGAAAGTAAATTCTTCTAATAAATTTATCTGAGGTAGCCGATACTTGATGGAAATTCATTATAAATAAATAAGCAAAGAATAATATTTAAAAATGTTTACTATATTTAAAATTGTATGTATTACAATTGTTTCGACACACAGTGCCTTTTTCAAATACAAACTATACTAAACTAACAGTGAGAAAAGTAATTACAACCAAAGGTGTCCATTGACCTAATAATATCATAAAACATGATATTAGGGAAATCCATTTTTGTCAAGGTCTAGGGGGCAATATAAGTTTAATAACGGTGAACCATTCAAGTCTAGCTGGTCATTTATCAATATCAATAAATTGATGTCAAATATCCCAATTTTTTCTTTTGTTAATTTTTAGACTCTCTAAAAGATTTAATTTTTTGGATTTATTCTCATTATGTAATATTATAAAATTATCATTTAGTATGTTTTGCAACATTAAGTTGTTAGCATAATGAGAATTATTTTGTTTAGTATAACTTATTTTATGTCCGTTGAGCATTGAGCAACGTTTGCAAATTGTCCAAATTTATTTTCAAAGTCACTGCTCTGTGCTACAAACAAAGTCTTTTATAGATGGGGTTTATCGACAAATTCCTAACGCATTTCATGTTGTTGGATATTAAAGCAAAAACTGAGCGTTTCGAAGAAAATATCGCCGCTGTTACTGGCAATTCGTTAATGGGGATCATTACAGAGCGATGATCAATGATTATTTAATTCAGAATTGGAATTATATTGATCTGGCGATGTGTTTCCAACAGGACGGCTCCATATACATACAGCATACAGATGCAACAAACGATTTATTGAGGAAACAATTCGACGGGAAAATTAGTTCATGACCCTTTAGATTATTTTCTTTGGGGTTATGTAAAAGTTTTGGTCTATGTCGACAAACGAGCAACTATTGACGACTTGGAAGCCAACATGACTCGTATAATTGCGCAGGTAAAGGATTAGGATCGGGATGAGAATATATAGTTTTTAAAAGTTTGTCAATTTTAAATATCTAAGAAAAATAATAAAGAAAAACGCAAATAAATCATAGATCTAAAACTCAAAATAGCAAAAGGAAACCAAACATACAGAAAACCCAACTAGATTTGCCACAAAACATCAATAATATAATACATTTTAATTTACCAATATTCCTCTCGCGATGCTGCTAACAATGTCTATAAGGAGATGATTCAGTTTAATTTCCATACTAAACTAGAGAATATTTAGTTGTGGATTTTAACTAATGAAGCAACGAAGTGTATATTTCAAGGGAATTTTCTTTTTCCTAGAATCTGATTTCTTGTTATTCGTTATGTGGTATCAGTGAGAGAAAATTCACTAAAACTCATAATAAAAATTTTGCTTTGACTTCTTATTAAATTTCATTATTAATTGTGAAACAATTGGCTCTGATTTAAATAATAAGATTTGATCTTCAGATGTTCTAAAAATATCAAAATCTAAATTTACGAAAAAAATACCACCAAATTTTTAAAAAATACACCACAACTTCGAGATATATTCCTAATGATTCGAATCATAGCTTCCAAAATAAGATGGCTAGTTTAAAATTTTATGGTGATAAATTTATCAATTTTCCTTTAAACAAAGATAATTATCACAAAAAATTAAAATTAATTAGGGAGGTATCCGAAGTAAACGGTTATAATAAGAATACTGTAGATAAATGAATTAGAAAATTATCGAAATAATATTTGACTTTTCGAAAGGATCTGAACAAAAATAAATTCATGGTAATACCGTTTGATGTCCATTTAATACGAGAGCTGGACATAATTTTGAAAAAAGTGGACATTAAGGTTGTGTACAAACCACATAATAAATTAAGAGAAGCCCTGGGTAATCCAAAGGATAAAGTAGATAAACATGAAAAGTCGGGGATTTACGAAATTAGTTATTAAGAGCGTGATCGAAGGTATATTGGGCAAATAAAAAGATCCATATTAACGAGATTTAAAGAACACATTGCTCACGTTAGATATGGGAGAAATGAGAAATCTTATGTTGCCCCATATGTAATAGAACATGACCACAATTTAGATATTAGGAATTTAAGACTGGTAAAAAGTGTAAATAACAATAGGACTTTGGGTGCTTATGAACGCATTTAAATAGAAAAATGCAATAAAAACATGAACCGGGATAAAAGATCTATTCCGTTCAGTCAACTTTTTAAAATTAATGTAAGACTGTAAACTTCACGGTTCATGATTTTTACATGCTTCATTAGGTAGGGTTATCATATAAATAGGATATAGTTTAGATATATAATTAGATTAAATCATCTCCTTATGATGCTAACATAGTTAGCGAAACGTGCGTCGATAAGTTTCAAAAAAGTGATTTGGTGTTTAGTGGTAAATCTCTTCAAGTTTAGTATTTCACACCGAAGTTTCTACTAGAAGGATTCTGCATTGACTTTCAAAATAACACTTACATTTGGCTTGATCAATTGGTACCTCAAAAAACCAAAAGTTCTTTTGGCATGGAATCTATTCTTTGACAGAAAGATGGGGAATAGTAATAGCTAACGATGACCTATAGTTTAATTATTAAGGTAATTTATTTTGTTATGGAAATAAATGCACAAATTTTGTGAAAAAAAAGACATTATTAGCCGAAACACCTATTACGTTATATCATACTGGATGAAACTAATACCACATATTTATATATCCGTGAAGTTAATGTCAATGATTTTGAACACCCACCTTCATACCCGGATCCAATAATAAGAAAATGCTTCGTGCTTATCGTATTCTTTTTATTATTCGTGCTGTAATCTGGTTTTTCCCGTTTCTACCACTTTAAAATATCACAATGTTAAACATATAAACCTAATAGACCATAAAATTATCTTCATATGTTCTAAATCTATTTTAATTCGTGTTTGTCGATAGGAGTCATAAAGAGATCGATGTCGCATGAAAGGTTATCTATCGTGGGTCGTCTATCATTGACTTCAAAAGAAAATTATGTTTTGATATGAAAATATTTAGAAAGGAATTCGAATATAAAGCAGACTGCATTATAAATAGCTGAAATGCAAGTGCATCGATCTAGAACTGACGCCAAGTGTCTCTGATTAATTAGAGTCCTGAAGCTTTTTTAAATATTGAAGAATTATGAGAATTTTTATGAAGAACATGATGATTAAGTGATTATTACGAGGGAAATTCACAAATCATTATTTGAAAGAAAAAAAGAAACGCCTAAGAATGTTATTTTTAATCATAAACTACCAAAATATTGATGCTATCGGTTGTAAAATGTAAAAATTTGTACGATGAAAAATTGTCGTTTCTTGTTCTGCCGGCTACTCATTTACAATATCGATTACATGTTCCTAGTTGGAAAAATCAGCTGCTTAAGGAGATACGAGCGAATCTTATGGAAAAAACTAGTTTCCAAGTCTAAGACTTGAAATTCGGTAATTATGACAAAGGTTATGTAATTGAATTATGCTCAAAATTTTAAAATTATTTACCGTCTAGTTTTTTTAGAAAAATTATATTTTCAAACCGATCTTATACAGTCTCTTATTCTGGAATGATTTCAGCAGCGGATTTTTTTATTTTTTTCACTATTAATTTTCCAACTTTATAGAATAAAAAATATCATGTGATAAAGTTTAATATTTGCAAAATGGTATTATGTATGAATAATATCGGGTTAACGATGTAATTATTTAAATAATTGAAGTCAAACTTTTTCAAGTTTCAATTACTAATAACCAGATCTGGCAACATCGCGCCACTAGATGAAAAAAAGAGGGACAGACAAGAGCTAAAAATTGAAATTACTATGTACGACATTTCTGAATATGAGGTAAAAAAGTTATTTTTTTACAGAATTTACATTTGTATCTGGAATTCATATTTTATATTATATATTAGACAAGCTGTTAAAAATGTTGAAATTCACGTGTTATAACTGGTAATTTTTTTCTAAAATGGGAAATTATCCTCATAAAACAAAACGTGTTTGCTCAATTTTTATTTCTAATTTATGAACTATAGATCAACTTACAGTTGAAACACGTCGAATAAATTATTATTGTGAGATCACATAAGCTCTATCGGAAGGTTTCAATAATTCAAAAGTGGCATTTTTAGTGTGGAAGACGAAAAACTGTATCTAGGTAACTAAAAAAAATTGAGGACATATATTTTTGAATAAAAATTTAGCTCATACGCAAGAAAATTGTTAATGTTAATGTTCATATATTATTCTTGTGATTGTTCGTATACATAAAATATTATAAGAAAGCACTATTGGAACTGCAATGGAAAGGTTTTCTACTCAGCTTATTTTCCAGACTTGGTGTCATAGGAAATATGCATATGAATATCGGTGAAAGTTTATATTATATGGGAATATTCTTCTATATGATACTGCGCGACATACAAGATGCCTATGATTAAAAACAAAATTTTGGAAATATAGGTATTTATTTTTAGTGGTACCGTTTTTTGAAGGGGTTGGAAAGATGCATTCTTCATTGACTTTCTGACAACATGACGTTGGGATCATTGGAAGCCAAGTTATCACGCTTAAAATGTCAGTATGTTTATATCATTGGTCGGAAAATGAAGATTAAACAAAGAGCGAATATTCAATTTTGTTTAAAACTTGATAAAACATTCACCGAATTGTTTCAATTAATGAAAAACGATATGGTGAGGATTATTTATCCCGGGGCAGAGTCTAAGAGTGGTTTAAACATGTTTAAACATGGAACCGAAAAATGGTTACTCAAAGTAACATTGATATTGTGCGTAAATTTACAAAAAAATCAGCCAAAATCTTTATTGCAATACATAGAAATGAAACTGAACTTGTCCAAAGATTCAATACATCGCATTTTGATCGATCATTTGGGACTTCGGAAAGTTTGTGTACGCTTTGTTCCACACAAATTAACTGACCTCCAAAAATTGCTCCAAATCCAACATTGTAAGGAGCATTGTTACTAGTGACGAGACGCGGTGTTTTCAATATGATCCAGAAACCAAATGTCGAATGAAAGCACCCAAATCCGAAAAAAAGCCGTTTTGTTTTTATGATTCGAAGGAAATTGTGCAAGAGTTCATTTCACCTGGTCAAACGATCACTGATGTGTTTTATCTTGGTGTTATGGCGTCTGTCGTCGCGTATTTGTGGTGTGTGGCCACAATACCGTCAACAAGGCAGCTGGCGTTTGTTGCACGATAATACGCCGTCCCATCTCTCGGCGCTCATCACTGATTTTTACTAAATATGGCATTTGAACCATCAATCATTCAGCATACTTGTCTAATTTGGCTTCCTACCACTTCACTTCTTTGAGAAATTTCATTTGCCGATAAGCCGACATTGAAGCCATTCAAAAGACGTTGACAACCATCCTGAAGGACATATCTTTGGTCCAGCTCAAAAATTCATTCGTCAACCTAACTGACCGTGCAAAACGTAATCGTGCAAAACGCAAGGGGACCATTTTGAATAAAAATAATCATTTTTACCGAATTTTTGATGAATATTTTCCAGTCCTATTTTCCGTGAGACGCACTTTGTATACTCTTATTCTCCAGACTTACGTCACAAGAATTATTCTTATGAATTCTTCAAATTTCATATTAAATGGTTATATATCCCTACGTGTATGGTGCAATATAGTATTGTGATCTAAAAGTGAGGTTACTTTTTAAATAATATAGTCATATATATATATATATATATATATATATATATATATATATATATATATATATATATATATATATATATATATATATATATATATTCCTAAAGCTCCAACCCTTCGTCCACGTCGTAGGAAGCGGACAACGGCTGAACCCGAACGTTTATTTCGGGAACAGACGGCTAACAGGGCTCTGGCAGAAAAAAAAACCCAGGTCGCGTCTGCAGTGGCAACCACCGGCAACTTGGTCGGCGTCTGTAGATCCAGAGGGTGCAGCTGTACACCACGCTCCAGGAACTAACAATCCCTGGTTCTAAACTCCCAGTGGAAACACTGGATCTATAAGCTTATAAGCAACCATGACTCGTGCAAGTAATAACAATGATACCCCAGGTGGTAACCAATCCACCCGTCGACAGACGGCAACCGGGTGTTCGGATTCTGGGGAACCTGAACTTTCACGATCTCAAAAAAAGTCGGAGCTTTCCGGGAAATTTCCACATAAAACACCTACACATATTGGCACCTTCAACATCAATACGTTGATCCAACCAGGAAAACTTAACCCAACTTCAGAACTTGACAGACAAAAGATACTTGTGCTTGCCCTACAAGAAACACCCATCACGGATGAGGACACGGTAGACTATGGGAACTATCGCATATTCAAAATCAGGACAGACAAACGAGTCGCCAAGGGCGCTCCGCTTCTGGGCATGGCCTTTGTGGTACATAAAGGGATAAATAAGGAAATCACGCCCCTAAACAATAGACTAATGACAATGCGCATACAGTGCGTCAATAAAAAATACACCATGATCAACGTACATGCCCTCACAAATGGAGACAAGAAAAACCCTAAGTCTACAGAGCAATTCTGGGCAACACTAGAGAAGGTAATGGCAAAGGTCCCAAAGGATGACGTCAAAATTTTAATGGGCGACTTTAACGCACAAATCGGTAGAGAAAAAGTCCATCAGAAAACAGTAGGCAAATTCCCCGGTCACAAATTTATCAATAAGAACGGCACAAGGCTCATCGAACTATGCCGACAGAATAACCTTAAGATCATGTCAACACCCCTAAGAAAATCTCCACAAAAACAGAAGACATGGAGATTGCCTATACAGATTGGATAATTCCAGATAGACCACGTTGCGATCTCATACCCACAACAAAGAGAGATCCAAGATGTCCAAGTCCGCAGGGGCGCGAACATTAACTCAGACCATTACCTAACACGAATCAAAGTCAAGTTCACCCCAAGGAGAATTAATCACAAGAAAGCACATCTGTAGAAATTCGACACAAAAAGGACCAAGGAATCCAACATAACAGAGGAATGGGAAAAGGAACAGGCAGATACATGGAAAAATTCCACAACAAAATTACACAAAAATCACAGGAACTGATTCCATTGAAAAAGAACACAAAACACCCTTGGTGGGACTCGGAATGCGAAAGTGCATTGCAGCGACGCAAACGAGCATTTCAGGAGTACAACACTAAAAAATCCCCAGAAAGTCAATAGTTTTTTGACATGACTAGAAAACAGACCGCAAAGGTTATCCGGCAAACTAAGAGGAAGTACATGAAAGAACAACTAGACTCTATAGAGGATAATTTCCGCAATTATAACACGAGATACTTTTATAGGACTTTTGCAAGAAAATCCGTAGATACACACCACAAAATCTTTGCTTCAGAAAGCGGAATGGGAGATTAGCGCTAACCAATCAAGAGAATTGTCAGGAGGTGGCACACTATTTCTCTGATCAACTCAATTGCCCCGAACGCGACACAAGATTCCCCAAGGAAAATTGTATCCACACCCATTCAGAATCACCACCACCAACACAGGAAGAAATCCACAGGCACATATGCAAACTAAAGCATAACAGGTCATCCGGGCGAGATGGTATCATCGCGGAACTATTGAAAAACCTCGGACCAAATTCACTGCAGGAACTTACGCAAATTATCACGGAGATTTGGCAAAGAGAAAAATTACCAGATGAATTATAATGTGCTCTTACCCACCCGCTGCACAAGAAGGGAGACAGAACAGATGTGAACATCCACAGAGGAATCTCCTTACTACAAGTTACTTACAAAATCCTCTCAGCATGCCTTCTCCAGAGAACACAATAACAATTAGAACACAAAATTGGCGAATACCAGGCAGGCTTTCGCCCTGGTCGCTCATGCACTGAACAAATATTTAACTTAAAAATAATACTGAAATAGAAAGCTATCAGGAACGCCCCAATCATCTGCACGTTCGTGCACTTCAAGAAAGCATACGATTGCATCGACCGAAAATCTCTGTTCAACATCCTAGAAGAACAAGGACTCGACCCCAAAACACTACGATTGATCAAGCAGACACTGACTAACACAACCTCTGAAGTGAAATTTATGGGAGAAATTTCCGAACCCTTCCTGATTTAAACTAAAGTACGCCAAGGAGATGGGTTATCCCCATTCCTCTTCAACCTGATCATGGACAAAGTTATATGGGAATGGGAATGAGAACTGGAAAATCAAGAAGACTGGAATCCATTATGACTCGGACGATTCAAAAACCACATAAAAATATCATGCCTGGCCTTCGCAGACGACCTAGCCATACTCGCAGACAATGAAAAAAGTCGGCCTACAAATCTCCTTTCAAAAAATCGAATTGTTCTGCTCAAAATTAGATGTCCAAAATTTAAACATCAAATACGGCAAAATAAATAGGGTCACTCATTTCAAATATCTGGGCGAGATCCTCGAATCCACAGGAGGAGAGAAGATACCACAGAACACTCGATTACAGAAGATGAAGAGGGCATACGGCAAGACACACAATATCTACAATAAGAAATGCCTATCCACACACGCAAAAATATGACACTACAACACAGTAATCAAACCAGATGTACTATACGCAAGCGAGACACTTACACTTCATACAAAACGCGGCATAGAAAACATACTAAAAGAAGAATGCAGAATTATGAGGAAAATTCTCGGCCCAAAACTGACAGAGGAAGGATACAGACTACATTCTCGAAAGACCACAGAAACAACACTCACCAACAGAATTCTTACATACATAGGAGGAGTCAAGTCAACAGTACCATGGATCACACGAGTCAGAGCTGATCTGGGAAAGGCACAAATGGGTCCGACAGAGATTGAGGATAGAAGAACGTTCAAAAACCATTTAGATATGTGGAACGTTGCATCAGGGAGCGAAGTTTCGAGAAGATCGGGAACAAAGTGAACGAAGGAGAGAAAGAGAATCCACGAAGAAAGGATGAGAGAGGTTTGAAGGATCAGAAAGAACACTCGAAAATGAGTCAAAATGCTTCGACCGGGTCTATACGCACCTAATAAATAATGATATATATATATATATATATATATATATATATATATATATATATATATATATATATATATATATATATATATATATTCTTTTTTTTTGTGATTATCGGTCATTTGTATTAATAAAATAAAATAAATTTTTTTTTACTATTTTATTAACGTTTCGGTTTATTTTATTAAACTATCCTCAGAATAATTACAATTTAATTGTGAATATAAATCAAAGAAAGAATGTTTACGGTGTGTCATAGTTTAAGGAAACAAGTGACTTCGTGTTAATCATTCCCAACTTGTCGTGTTGGTTGTCCGCATTTAGGGGTGATATGGCTTTGGAGATTGAGCAAAGGTTCTGTAGAAAACGATGGAATATATCTTGATTGAAATAATATCAATTTCTTCTTGAAATAGAAGAATATTTCTATCAAAAAATAAATATTAATTTTAGCACCTAATATTTTTGGATTTTGATATTTTAATTGTATTTGTGCAAATTTATAAAAAAAAATAACATATATTTTACAATTATTCCTTAGCACGTGAGTAGAAAACCAGGGTACGGATTAAAACTGGTTTATTATTAACTAAACTAGTAAATTGTGGCATCAACTTTTGATTTCCAGTTTCTTTTTTGCCTAGTCGATTTACGTTTATTGGATATGAATAATGTAGAATTTAATTTTAAATGCTTGCTTTTGAATGGGCGTGAAATTCAACGCAGGCGTCATATTAAAAGCGAAAAAGTTCCCAATGATGACGTTGAATATTAAACATAAACTCTGCAAAATGATGTCAATATGTTTGAAAAAAAGGAAGACATAATGAGCACAGGAGCTATTATATAACAATTGCATAAGCTTTTTACCCTTTAAATAAAAAAATTGTTCTAAATAAAAATAGTTAGTTAAAATTACTTTAAGAAACAGTTAAGGAACACAACTAAGTTGCAACTGCGTCTTCTTAGAGACACACTAAAGTGAGTTTTTTTCTGTTATTTTCCTAGAAATCCTCTCAGACCTTGACTCCTGCAACATCAGAATTCAGTTGCAGTTAAATGCGAGCAGCAGCAACGGATAAGGTAGAAAAATACGACGACAGCTACACATGTCGATCTTATCTCTTGACGTAGTTTTTCGTTCTGTTTGCCGGTATCATATTTTGCTTTGTTTGGTTTTTTACGACATAGAAATCGTGATAAAGCGAGCGATACGAAAAAATTCCTTTTGTAATTGAATCTTTAGCGGTTATTCTATGATAGAATTATTTAGCGTTTTTAGATGGTTTTATGTTCCGAGTATAGTATTACGGTCATCAACATCATATTATTTGCAAGCTTTTGCAGAAAAATTTTGCAGGCAGTAGTAAAAAATCTGGAATAAGAATACATAAAATCCTTTCTCCAAAATATTGGAAAAATTTTATCTAGCAAAAAGAGGTTGACAATAAATGTATCTTCTTTTCATTATTTTAATTTGAATTCCCATATTATTATTTGCCGGTCTTTTCTA